>RSEF01000014.1:2656732-2696808 GCA_003993805.1 Himantopus leucocephalus
TTTTTTTTTTTTTTTTAAAGTGTTAAAATTAAGTTTGATCATGCCACAAATCTTAATGAACTTGATCTTTTCAATGGGAAGGTAACTTCAGGATGTCTGAGTAAGCTTTGCACTGGCTTGTTACCTGTTCTCTGTGACGGCTGTGCTTACAGAACATGTCAGTATTCACATTTTTTTTTAAAAAATCTTCCTAGGGCTGAGAAGGAGCCTCAGTTTAAGTTTATCTATTTCAATCACATGAACCTGGCAGAGAAAAGTACCATTCACATGAGGAAAACACCCAGTGTATCGCTTGCATCTGTTCACCCTGACCTCATGAAGATTCTCGGTGACATCAACAGTGACTTCTCCAGGTAATGCTTAACTATTAAATAGTCTGTAACTCCTTCTGCCAAGTAGATTTTTTTTTTTCACAAGTGAAGCTTTCATGTCTCTTTGTTCACAGATGGCTATTTGTAGCTCTGTGAGATAAATGGTGTAACATGGGTCATTTTTGGTATTTTGTGTTGGTTTAGAAGTAGTCTGTCTTCAACAAAACTTCTATTGTCCTTTTGAAAAATAATTTAAAGAAGGGCCAGGGCCTCTATTCAAGAAAATATCTAATCTGTTTGAAGCTTCAAAGTAGCCATAACAAACTTAGAAGGAATGTGGAGCCTTGTGCTTGTGCACTGAAGTCTGCCTAATCTGTGGGTAAGTAGTATAAAGGACAGGGAAACCCGCTTCTGCCTGAATCATGTCCTCCTCTGGAACAGCTGGCTGCTTCTAGGGATTAGACAACAGACGAAATGCAACCTTGCAGTTCCTACAGTGCTGCTGACAGAGAAGGTAACTGGCTGCTTCTCAGTGGGCATTGTGCTTCAAGGTGGGAGAGACCCTCTGTCACTATAAAAATTAATAAAGAACACGAAAATGCTGAATGATTGCTAGTCACTAGTTAGTTAGACATCACAATCTTCCCACTCTTCTTAAGGACAGGGCTTTAATTTTTCTATAAATGAAAAAGGAATGTTTCATCATATTGTGGAAGTACTGGGTTAGTGACAGCTTTATGTAATAGATGTTGTTGCTGAGCACGGTTTAGCTCTAGGTTTAACAATGAGATAGGTGAAAGCTTAGTTTCACAATACCATCTGCAACTTTCAGTATTCGGTCACTGCGTAGCAAATCATAACTATGCCATGTGTCCCCAACTGTATGGAGGACGGGTGTTTATCCAGAGCACTGGGGTGCATGGCTGATGGACGAACTCACGACTTGCTCAGCTGGGGGTGTAATTGTCCTCAGGAGCCACTTCTGAAGTCTGCGCTAGTGTTGGTAGTCTGTCTTTGATACTGCACAACCCCAACAATTTATGACAATAAGCTGTCCTAATGATTACAAATAAAGTTGTTGAAAATGAACTTGCTGCCACCTTCTTTACTTCCTAAAACTTCTTTCAGAGTTGATGAAGATGAGGAAATTATTGTGAAGGCAATGAGTGATTACTGGGTAGTTGGGAAAAAGTCTGACCAGCGAGAACTGTATGTTATTTTGAATCAAAAAAATGCAAATCTGATTGAAGTTAACGGTAAGGATTGTTTTTTATTACCTTTAAATACAGTTACTACTAAAATGTATGTCCCTGGAGAAGTAGTAAAAGCCATCTCACAAGAAATCTAGAGAGGGATTGATCTGTGATAGATGAGGTAAGTTTGCATAAGTTTTTAGTCTGCTTTCTACCAGCTGTGAAAGAACAGCATAAATATTCAGCAGACATTCTTAATTATTAATCAGTCATCTTCCTCCTTCAAATAATAGAGCTCTGTGAGCTTGGTTTAGGAGTAATTAATGAAGTGTATTAGAGGTGAGGGATGGACATATTTATACGCGAGTTAGGTTCTATTTGCCAGTGATCCATGGGTAGGTTACTCGTACATCATGTCTATCCCGTCAGTGATCCTCACTCCAGTGTTGTCTTGTTTCTAATGCTGTTTTGAGAATGATTTACTATGACTAAGAGTGCAAATTAAGATGCAATAAGCTTGTAAATAGACTAAGACAAAGGGCAGTTTGAGTCTTGCAGCAATTTTAGGGCACTCGTTTTAACAGGAGGCAATGTGCTCACTTGGATGGCGGGAAAGAATTAATACTTTTCCAAGACCTAAGCCTAGCAGCCTAAACTTTAAAAAGAGGGATGAGTTGTGTGACTTACACCATGATATCTAATTGTCTTTGAGGATTAAACCTGCCATACAGGAAGAGTAGATGAGTGTTTCTGTGCCTGACAAACTCGGGGAGGACTGCTACCCCCAAAATGTCATCTGCCAAATGGCACAAAGCAAGAGTTTTGCTGACTTGATTTCCTGTAACAGCCTGCAGCAATCCCTCCTTCGCCTGCAAAGGGGTTACAACGTGTTTCCCTGTGTTGAAGCTCAGCCGTCTGCTGTTGCGGCATAAAATGGCCCAGCAGCAAACTCAAACCATCATTTACACTTGAGCTACTTGGAATGCAACTCATCTTTCAGACAGTGTGAAACACCAGACTTGACTCAACTTTGTCTTACTGAAGACAGAATACAATTAAGTATATTTCTACATTAGAAACTCCTAGGTTTCTTCTGTTTGAATTTAATTATATTCTCATTGATGATGCCCGGGGTTTTTCTTGCAGAGGTTCCTGTAAAATATCATACTGACATACCTTATTTTTATTTTTTTTACAGAAGAAGTGAAGAAGCTTTGTGCAACACAGTTTAATAATATTTTCTTCTTGGATTGATCTGCAAAGGGCTGATTTATTGAAGATGTCAATGTCAGACACTTGTTCAACGTGAAAATTTATTAGTCATATTATTGACTGGAATAATGACAATAGTAAAGCAATACTTGCTTTGTAAGAATCAAAATTTCTACTAAAATCTGTAAACTCTGATCATAAAATTTTTAGATTTTAAAAATGTTTATGTGCAAACTAATTAAAAACCAGTCTGAATTCATCTGTACCATTCCATTCTGATATCGTTATGTGAATATTTTACTGGAAAATAAACTTAATTGTTACACTTTCAAGGGCATCTTTTTGTTTTCCTGTGTTCATTTGCATCATCATGTGACTTTCTGCTAATCTACAAGTGAAACTAAGCTGGTTACAGCAGACCCCTGAACAACGGCCTCTCTAGGTTGACCTGTTCTTTGCAGCTCCTGCTTCAGCCTGATTTACATTCTTTGTCAAATTCTTACATACTTGTTTGTATGCAGTACTTCAGTCAAATAAACCATGTTTTAAGCAGAAACCATTTCATTGGGACACACGATCATGACAAGGTATCACTTCTTGTATTAGCTTAACACTGAGGGAATTTTTAGGTACAAGTCGAACATTGACTTCTGGAATAGTTAAAGGGTTATGCTCCTGTAAATTACTCTGTCCTCTTTCCCAAGAGCCTTTGTGTAAGAGCAGTTTCCCTCTGAAACCAGCAAGTCCTGTGCATGCAGTTTTATCGCACTTGTATTTTAGACCTTACTGCACATCTGATTCTTTTGTTGTTGAGGGTTTTTTCCTTATTCAAAGAGGACTTACTTGAAGCTTCAGCAGTTCTCATTAGGAGACTTATTTCTTCTTTCTCTTTTTGCCAGTAGGCACCTTGGTAACAACGGGGGGTGCCACCACGGGTGCCTCTTCCTGCGTGACAGACTCCTCTGGCTCCTTAAAATCTGCACTCTTGGAGTCAAATGGTTTTTCTGCTGTAGCTGCTTCTTGCCTTTTTGCCTCTTCCACTGCTCTTCCAGCAATAAGTCTGAGTGAACAAAGTTTAAATTTAATGTGCTGCAGGAGTGGGGAGACAGATTTATACTGACTAATTACAGCTATATTCACAGTATAAACTGTCATATTGTAGAGAAGCAGAAAATCTGTCTAGTTACAGACTTCAAGTCTGACTTATGTATGTAAAAAAAAAAAAAGTCTTAACTGCCTTTATACAGAGCAGGGCTCAAGTGCCAGGAAATATCAGAGAGTTGAGGTCTGTAACCTGAAAGCAGCCTGTATTTGTTACTCCTGACAGTAACAGAAGCCCCACGAGTTAAATTCTGTACGTCACTTATCATACCTGGATGAGTTTGTTTTCCCCGTTATAATACGCTATAGGACTTTGTTAAAGCACACGTCTCAATAATTTTGTTAGTAGAAGATACGAGCTAACAGTACTTCAAGATGAGATGCAACACTCACTTTGCCAGCTCCTCATCCTTGATCTTTCTCAGCTCAGCTAATTCAGCATCCCGGATTCGATTTTCTTTTATTTTTTCCTTCAGTGCTTTTTCATGCTGGTAGGCAGGAAAGAACTTAGTTGTAAAAAAGAATTGCACCTGACACATCCACAGACTAAATTCCTCCTTTCCTTCAGTTCTGACTTCTTTTGGTTCATCTGCAACACGTAAATCAAATGCAGTTATTTAGCAGGGCACTTCTATGTCAAATGTGGTTTGGATTACAGTATTTCAGAAGTGATACTCTGCCATGGGAAAGGCTGGCTGCTGCATGGTACAGAAGATGACAACTGTGAGAAACTTTTAACTGAGGCACGTGAAAGGGGATGGCCCTTTTGCCGGTCCTCAGTGTGACTTGTCCCTGGGAATGGCATCAAAAGAATATGAACTTTCCCCTTTAATCCTGCGATAAATGTCTTCTGCAGTAATCTGGTGACCGTTCAGTATCCATGACTCCTGTGACTGGGGCAACGGAGGCACCAACAGCACTACCCGAAAGAAGGGCATTGCATGCAAGCATGCAGTTGTGGCGACTGTCAAAGAACAGGCTGGGGCCCACCTGCTGGTTCTTTGCGAAACAATGCTTTTTCAGAGCTGTAACTTTTCAGTCATCAGATTTCAGTGAAAGAGCTGATGGCTGCACAAAGATCCTTGTCTACCTACGTTCTCGATTTGGGTTCTTCATCTGTAGAAAACATTTAAGAACCACAAAAAACAACCCAGATGAGATCAGCTAATCAGCCAGAAGGGAGATGTATAAAAAGGTTACTAGCCTCATGACATGAAAATGCTCTTCTACATTTCTCTTCTGCACGAGTGCTGGTCTGTCATATCAGAAGACATCCCAGCTAATGGTGCCACACCATTAATAATAATTCTTATATTAAGTAAAAGAAGCAAGACATAGCAGTACTATCTTTTATTTGTCCAAAATATTAAAAAAAAACCCAAATGGGCAGGCTTGCGGACTGAGCTTCTCATAAATACAAATTACAGCTTATAGATGCCCTACAAATAAAATGTGGCATTTTAAAATTGGGGAAACTATTTAAATAAAGTCAGTACTTAAACATCTCATTTAATTATTTTCATTTTCTTTAAAAAAAATCTTTTAAAAGTTCTCTTTAGAAATCTTCCTCCAGAATTAATGTTCATTTACTGCCCTCTTGTGACAAGCTGAAATCTGCATAAACAATTAAAATTTGCAATTCAAGAGCTACAAGGGATTTTTTTTGTGTTAGTCTTAAAACAGGAGGACTGCTTTACCTGTCAATTCCTTTGCTGGACAGATATCTTGTTCTTTTTCTGCATCCCACCTGAACAATGATGGAACATCTCTGATACCTCCACAAGTTGTGTGAAATGAGAGGACAGTATCTGGTATCGCAAAGAAAGTTAGTTAAAATTACTGAGTTTGTAATTCTGTGCATTAAATATCAGGTTTGATCTTCAGCACAAACAAACATAAATTGTCATCGGACCTTACAGCTAGACCTGTGGTTGGAATACTTCTGTACTGATGAGAAGTTTGTTTATAATAAAGGCACTGTGCAGAGTTCAGTCTCCTGTTTCCATGCCCAAATGAGTGGGACAACAGGAAGAATTTAGTTTTAAAAAGCCTCTGAGTAATTTTTAAGGAAAGTGTCATAGCTTCTAACTAAAAAGCACAAAAAGTTCAGAGATTCAAACCTGCCCAGCTATCTGTGTATAGCAGGTGTGGAAAGCTAAACATAAACCTTGTTGTAATCACCAAACCGAATGCAGTTACCCTCCGTAATTGCAATACATTCAGCTCTCTCAATAATTAGCTACTGTTTTAATCATCTTTAAAGCTGTAGAAAGAGTGAATCTCCTCTAGCACCACTGCTTATAGATGCTTATGGTAACTACAGTACTCACCCAACAGAGATTCTTGACGAGGATGCCCTCTGTCTGCACAAGGTCTCAGTGGCTGGCAAGAAGTTTTAAATTCAGTTACTAAATGCCTGAACTTGTGTTCAAATTAAAAAGTGAAATCACATGTCCATTTCAGTCACGCAAATTCCTATCTGTAAAGAATTCCGCATGCATTCTGCAATTATGTCTATTTTAAAACATTTAAATTGCAATAGTATTTTACACTCTCAAGTATTAGCAAATCAGTCACAACACTTCACCTTTGATACCAGCCAGGGAAGTAGGATTAACCTATTTCAGAGCTAGGGAAAGATAGGAGTACAGAGAATGAAAGCTCCTGTTCTTGTCTTCAGACATGTCCTGCTGTTCTTACATGTTGCTCTACATACTAGTATTTATCTGCTCCTGAGGACACAATAATGAATTTCTGTTCCTGACTATGGGAATATACTCCAGGAACTACATTGAGTGAAAAGGAGAGAACAACATTCAAAAGTGTATCTGAGAAGGATGCTTTGAAGTCTTTCCAACTACCATCCCAAGCATCTTCTGCAGCCTGATGATGCTACTCTTCTCAGACGACTAACAGCAAAAGTCTCGCAAAAACTCTGGTCAAACACAATTCTGTTTTCTAAGTGTTGGCATATTTTCTCAAAGTTAGGAAGTTTCCAAGTTCTCTGTTCAGTTTCCGTGATTCCAGTACAAAACAGTAACCCTTGCTATCTTACCCCGAAATCACAGGGGTAAGACAATCCCTTTTTGTTCTTGGAATATGAAGAATCTCGTTATAGTCATACACTGGGTACAAAATTGTAAAGGCAGTGAAGGTGAAAAGTTTGCTGGAAGAATTCTGAAAAGTGTTTTATGAATTACATTACAGTTACCTTCCCCAGTGCTTCCAAATCTCTCTGCCCGCTTCTCAGCCTCTCACTCCCAACCTTGCAAATAAAGAGGAAACCGTAGCTTTATTCACCGCTGTTTTAGTTAATGTAGAAGATACCACCCAATATTCTAAATAACGATAGCTGAGGGTACGTGTGGGAGAGAACGCTTTGTTAGCAATGCAAATGGACCACTTCTAGGCTCATACACCGATCCAGGAACAGAAACACATTGTATTTAATGTTAGATGAAATTCTAGTCCCTTTCAAAACTTAAAACTACCTTGGCTACTCTGTCACCCATGAATTTGCAAACCCTCTGCTCCACCTTTCAGTGTGGGCTTTTCACATACCTCATGTTTCTTTATTTCGTCTTGTGACATGACATTTTTGCTTGAAGACAAACCCAAACAAGCATAAAGCTCAGCTGCCTCGGAAATGTCATCGTCTATGTCTGTATCGATTATACTTCTGCTATAAGTGCACTAATAAGAAGTAAACACAAGAAGAATTTTACATTCACTACATTTTTAAATTAAGATTTTCTTTTAGTCTTGGAAAATCTGACTATTTTAACTGGACCATTTCACTGTGCAACTGCATTAATGCTTGCAGTGATGTAAGGGAATGGGTTCCATAGGATGGGAACAACTGGCCAGAGAATGGTGGTGTTCAGTGGCACTACTGGCTTACAGACACTGTGAAATTAGGTGTTTGTGAATGCTCTTTGAATTAATAAAAATACTTTCATCTTGTGCATAATTCTGAATAGTAGTATTTCCAAGTCATGCCTTCAACTACTCTGTGTATCTAAATTGCACCAGTGTCACAAATAGCATCTTACAACCTACAAAATCTTTATTCCACAGTTATGCAAAAAGAGAGCATAGCTTAACTGCCGGGAAACAGCAAGTCTTGCTACATACAACTGCAATGCCATTTTTACAGAGTAATTTTAGACATTCAGCTTAAAGCAGGAGAGGCATATCTTCCACCAGTCAACCAATTTGTCAATTCCCCTTTGAACGTTGTAAGACTTGCAAGTACTTTATGTGTATTTATAATTATCTAGGAAAATGTGCAAGTGTGTTAAAACTGTCTATACTAATGTTACAAGCTATGGTAGCAACAAACAGAAAAAGCAGAAGGACCAAATCAAATGAATGTTTATGAAAAAGAGGAAATTGGTTTCTATGTTCAAGAAACAGAACATTTGCAGGTCCCGGCTTTGCCCTCTAAGTGGACATATAATAATATTTAACAGGCCTGCATCCACTTTACCTGTGACAGAGAATATTCTGGGTACAGAGACACACTTGTGGTTCCCTCGGAGAGACCCTCAATTCTAAAGCTACTTATTTTCTGATAATCACATTCTACTTGCTTCTTAATCATATCACTGGTAACATACACCAACGCACAATCCAGAAGAGCTTCAACAAATTCAAGAAAAACCAACTAGAGTAAAACAAACACAGTGATTAATTCATTCATTTTTGCAAAATCCCTTTCATTAATGGTCATATGTACCTGAGCAAGCAAAGAGATCAAAAGTGATTGTGAAGCCTCGCTGGCCTCATTACCTATTCAAACATCCCTTCTTCTGAAAAAAATTGAAAACAGCCAAAGCTCAAAAAATTCAGCAGGTGATACACTGTGTTACGCCTTATACAAGTCATATTGAAATAAAATACTGCATAGATTTTTTCCTGTATCTGGAGCTACAAGAAATTTGTCGAACAAATAACTCACAACAACTATTGCTATTAGCTAAAACGTTTAATCGCATACGATGCTTCCAGAACCCCCCAAAATAGTTATACAATGAACCCCTTAGTAAGACTTACACTGTGTGTTTATCAGATACTATTTAAAACAATACATTCAATTATGCCATTTACAACAGATCATCACTGAGTAAGAGCTAATTCTTTAAGGGTGAAGGCCCTCTACAGCAGGCCAGGTCTCAGGTAGCACAAGACTCCTCTACAGTCACTACTCGACCTCATTGAACTGCCAGCACTTACACGTCACTAATCAGGTTTCCTGCATCACCAGATTTTCAGGATCAGTGGGTTCACATCTTAATTATTGACCCATCTTAACATTTCCAGTGCGTGCCTCAGCTGGAAGTGCTGAGATTCACCCCTGCATAATCACTGTATACACATACTGTCAGGCAACCGCCCCACAGACAGAACTATTACCAGCAGCAGTCTCCAGGGAACAGTATTTCACCTGCTGGGTTACAACACTCTTGCGGAGTTACCTGTATGGTCAGGTATGATGAGACTGCACTAAGAAGGGTAAGATAATAAGCAAAACACAGAAGTACACGAGCCAAACTAGAAGACATAGGCAGAACAAAGAAAGACAAAAACAGATACTCAAGTTTGTACTCTTTCTTTTTCTGGAATAAATTAATTCATTTTCCTCCTGTTCCAGCAGACAGGACAGTAGTTGCAGCATTTTTAAAAGTAATTTTAATTGTTCCTGTAGCAATGAACTATATGTTTTTTCCATACACACCTCCTGCTCCAGGTTGATACTACTGCTATCACGCAGAGAAGGAGCATCTTTGACAAGTATTTCCGTAAGTCTTGAAGCAGTTAATTGTTTGCTGAGAAGTTTAAAATCCTGGGTAAGAGTAAATGTTACATGTTAACAGAACTTCAGGCATTCCCACACGGACCTAATTTAACTCCCTTTAAAGCCTGTGTCAAAATTTCTAGTGGTTTCAAATGATACTTCCACATAGGTAACTAATGACAGAGTAAAACTCCGGCCATACTGAAGTCAATGGGGATGTTTCCTAAACTGCAAAAACAGTGTTAAGAATGGACTTGTGAAAGCTCATAAATAAAAATAATAAAAATGTAAAATTTTTCCATCTGATATTTTTATTTTTTCATGAAAAAAAGGCTTGGATTTAAACAGTGACCCAAAACGCAGGCATGTCAATGGAAACTGTTCCCTGCCTTCAGTGTAATCTTGATCTGTCCCTGAATTACTGAATTTTAGTATAGAATCTCATGTTCATCTTGCAGTATATTAAATTAATACATTATTAAAATGGTTTACTGTGTTATTTCAAAAGGTGCCAGTCTTTGATTTATACCAATAAGACATTTTCATAGATGCATTTTACAGGATTTACATTTTACAACAAAAATATTTATATTCCCTTAAAACACATCTGTCAAAGATTTGATTATTTGAAATGATCAAGTACGAAACCAGAATTCAGTCCTGCAGAAGTACTATCCTGGTTTCAGCTGGGACAGAGTTAATTTTCTTTCTAGTGGTTGCTGTGTTTTGTATTTGGTATGAAAGGAATGTCAGTAATGCACATTGTTTTAGTTGTCGACAGTTGATGTTCATATTTTTCAAGAACTCTTTTTAGCTTCCCATAGAAGCTGCAAGGGAGCATAGAGAGAACGATGGAATGGCCAATGGAACATTCTGTACCACAGATCTCATGCTCAGCATATAAATGGGGGCTGGAGGGGGCAGGCAGGGGAATCCGTGATCACTGCTCGGGATGGTGCTAATTCACCAGGCAATGAGAGCGACTTGTGTCATTACTGTTATTATTGTTATTTTCCTTTTCTGTTATTGTTTCTATTAAACTGTCTTTATCTTAACCCACCAGTTCTTTTCTTTTCCCTTCCCCTCCTTTTCTCCCTCTTTTCCCTGCCGTTCTGGGGAAAGGGGAAGAACTACGTGAGCGGACAGCAGTCCTAGCTGGGGTTAAACCACAACTAGTACATAAATAAATTCCATAGAACAACCATCCATTTAATGTTTGTTGGACAGTTTGTACAAGTAACATCGCTCCTACCTTTTCAACTGTGCAGAAGCCACAGGGAGTATTATAAAATGCTCATGTAAAATGAACAAATAAAGCGCATCTAAGCACACAAAATAAAAAAAGTTAGATTATTACATTCAACATCCAAAGGAAGTGCCTCATTTTCATTATGGGTTCAAACGGAGGTCTGGTACTCGGTCTACAAAAAGCTCTGTAGATTTCCCAGCACTTGTCGATGTAGCTCATGACAAAAACTGTACATCGTTCTTCAGAAAATAAGATACCTTTAAAAATTAATTCGGAAAAAAATAAGTTACAATAAAACTGTGATGTATGTGGTACTAATTGATGAATTCTGCACAGCACAGAAGAAATACCATTACTTACCTCGAATATCACAGGCAGCAGGAATAACATTCCTGGACATCATTTCTAAGAAACACTTCTGCAGATAAGGACCTTTATCTCTACAGTTGAAACAAAAATACTCTTGTCTGGGAAGACGCAAACTGATTACATTGAAATAAATTTCACTAAAAGATGAAACTTACTCGTGCTCTTCATGATAGATATGAAATGCTAGACGAATAAGGTAAGACAAAAATGTTCTGAACAGTAAAGTCTCATGTGGACAATGTATCTCCTCAGGTGGTGTTGTATCACCTAAAAATTTTGAAAACATAAATCTCTATTGCTGTCATGTACATTAAAATGCTTATAGGCATATTCACTTGTCAGTCTTTCTTACCCTCTCCATCTCTACCTATCACAGTGTAACAACACTCCTGGAACAATCCGGCCAGACACAGCATCACTTCCAAACAAGGGAGAACTGTTCACCTATAGCTGAATCTTATCAAATTCTCTCTTTCTAGAAATGCATCCACTCAGCATATAGGAATGAAAAGGGAAGCAAAGTTGGAGTTAAACCCTTCACATACTATGAACATTGCAGTGCATCTCTCTGCAGGTCTAAATGAAACTCATCGATTAACTGTCTCTATGGAAGGAAAAAAACTTACTACATGCACACCAAAGTTAAGAGCACTGGGGAAAAAAAAAGAAAAAAAAAAGTGTTTCTTCTACTTCTCTTTCTCAGACCTCTTAAAACTGCATGTAATAGTAATGGCAAGACCAGGAGTGAATACAATTTTTGAACAGATGGCTCTTTAGAACAATTTTTAAAGTGGTATTTTAAGTTTGCATTTTCTCACCTAAGCACCTGAAGTGCCTGGAGATGTGTTAATGCACCCACTGAGAACTCAGGCACGGAGGTACTCACTGAGGACCACTTACCTACCAGAGTTGAGCTATCAGTAGAACTTGCCACTCCAAATCTCCACGGCTTACTATTAAAATTCCTAGATTCTAGACCCCCATCAACAGAGATACAAACCGCTCAATATCCGATCCATTTCGGCAAGAGTTAGGTTGGAGTGATGAAGCTGGCAGTCCTTCAGAAATCTCCACAATTGGAGCTTAGTCATGAGGAAGGTGTTGTCAAGAGAATGATCACAGCCTAAGCCGCTGTAGAATGTGTAAATTCTTCTCAGTTCTGTAATATGCCTCAAGACAGCAAATTCTACCTAAATAAAGCAGGATATGTTTTCAGCATCATCTCACAGCAAGTAGGGATCAGCTTGTATTGATCCTGTAACTGGGCACATAATGCTTTTGATCTTATAACTTCGAAGAGCACATCCCCAGTTAAATGTTCATGAGAACATTACTCAAATGTAGTTATAATAGTTAGTTTTTGGTGACTGACAAAAATAAATTAGTCTCTGTCAGCAGACAAACCTCACAGTTGCTAAAGGCAACTGCTGAATGCGCTTCCACATACGTTAATGTATTTTTTTATTGCCTTCTAGTGGAAGCTCAGAAAGAGGCAATACTGTCTATTTATTCTTTTTGCTTTTCTGTTTTCATAGCCTTCAGACTTTTGATTAGTTCTTTAATGGAAAGAGTTACTTTAATACAAATAAACCAGAAATAAAATAATATGAAACACACTGCGGGGGAAAACTGAAAATACCAAACAGTAGACTCGTACTTGTTTCACTTCTTCATGTCTCTCTTCCCTGGGCAACAAGTCAAGCAGTGAAGATATATCCAACTCAATATTTGATCCCAGAACAGAAGTATTTTCTGAGCCATTAATGACTGTGAATTTTTCTACCATGCAAATAAAATAAATTAGAACAAACTAAAATGAAGTTAAAAATAAATATACACACACAGAGGAAAAATAAAACATACATTATTCCTTCTTATCTTACTGACTTCAAACTGAAAATAACAGATGCCTTTATAGTGAGGAGTAGAGTTTCATAATCAACAGACAACAGTGTTCCAAAAGCATTACAAGATGTAGCGGGGATGTGTCATTCAACTCGAAGTGTCATGCACAGGGAACAAGAAGCATGGGAGCAAAAGTCATTAATTATTAAAATAACTTCCATCTTTGTCAAAGTTCTTCGAAGAAATATGTCTGGCTCTTGACAAAGTACGAACAGCTTCACATTACAGTAAAAAGGAACAACAAAATGTGAACAGAGTAGAATTTGTCTTCTTAAGCTGCTTACCAGTGCCAAAATTACTTCCAGTGCAAATGGCATTCTGCTCTTTTGCATTCTTTGCATCCACTTGAAAAGCAGGATATTCTACTATACAGTCATCTATGAACTCTCCTTCATAAACATGGCCATTCTTGAAGACAAACTTACCCTATAGACAGATTAATTTTATTATTTTCAATATATATCAAAAATCAGAAAAAATAACACTAATGCTTTCAAATTTCCTTTTAAGAATATTGGCTAAAATGCAATATATGAGATAAAATAAAGCAAAATAATTTTTCGTCACCTCTTTTATAAAGTAAAATAAAGCAAAATAATTTTTCCCCACCTCTTTTATAAAGTACTTTTCCATCTGTCAATTAAAGTACACTGCTGCAATAAAGAATTGCCTGTATATCTGATTTTGAAAAGTATTTTGAGGAAAAAACACCCCACCTCCCCTCCGAGAAAGACTTGTTTGCAATCTTTAGTTTGCATATGTGGCACTCTGCTCACAGGCTTTTTTTAAAACAGTGTGTTAATGTGAGAACATCTCTGTGCAAGGCTAGATTGAGATCCAGTAGCTCATAGTATAATAGTGAAAGTACTGATCAACCACTGCAAAAATCAAAATGCACTGAGAATCTCCACAGTAAAACATATTTCTTTATACACACAACACACATCTAATCACAGTGTCAAATCTGTGGCCCAGTAAGGTCTTTGGAAGGACTCCTACTGCTTTCAGTGGAGTCTGCCCTTCATGTTGGGGTTCCATCCACAATGCAAACTGAATGCAGTTTTCCGTATGAAATCTAGAGATCCACTATACAGAGCAGAATAGTCTCCCCTGGTGTGGTCTGTAGTTTTGTCTTACTACTTGTCAATACTCACCTTGCCATGTTTCTTATTACAAACCCATTCACCATCGTACACTGCTCCGCTGGCGTAGATGAACTTCCCACGTCCATGTCGTTCCCCATTTACAAAATCACCTATGTATTCATTCCTTAAAGGATACTGAGATGCAGGCATTCTCTTCAAAAACCATATGTGGGTGCCATAGCCATGCTGAAAAAAAAAAAACGTGCGTTAAGAAAACCCAAAACGTCTCCAGAAGAGCTACAACTGCTACAGGTCCAGGCTTTTTAAAAGGGGAAACATCTAGGCATCTTTTAGAGTCACTGTTGGCAAATCTCTCAAATAAAAGCACCCAGCAGTACTTCACACTATCCACAGAAGTATATTCTACAAAGATGCATGGGAGAAGCGCTCAGAGGATACAACGAATCAACACATACTTCAGCAAGCGCTACCAACAGGACTCCTAAAGACATCCTTCCCGCCTGAATCCTTTTGACTGTAACGCTGAACAGCCAGGTGAAGAACACCATGCCAGCAGAGTGCCACGATGTTCCAGAAGCTGGACTCCTTGACAATTTTATGCAGAGTGAAAAAACAGAGGAAGTAACTCACGTTTTTCCCAACAGAATAATAAATGGAAGGAACAAAAAGTGACAGAAGTCTTTTCCTTCCGTCATAAAACTTTTACAAGAAGGAACAGCGTTGTCTAATATTTTACAGGTGACACAGAAGCAAATTGCCATATATACTCACTGCTGAAGTCATCTCTCAAGCCAAGTATACTCACAAACATTTAACTTTTTAAACTTTTTCCTTTTTTTTATGAAAAAGGTTTATATTTTACATTAGAGAATTAAATTATCATTTTGTAAGACTAAGGCAATAGCCTTTTAAAAATTTGAATATTGCTAACATCAGAACCAACTTACAATAAACAGCATATTTCCACTATCTCAACTGGCAAAAACCATACAAAGCTCCTTTGATATTGCACAAAACTCCCTATCTAGTTTTACTAGAATAACGGACAGATGCTGTACCAAAGAGGCTGCTGGGGAAGAAATTAATACCTGTATGCCATATACCCACTGTCCCATATACTCTTGATTAGCTGTCAACCATCTCATTCTTCCTTTTCCATGACGTTCATTTTTCTCCCATTGACCTTCATAGACATTTCCAGACTTATAGCTGCAAGAAAACAATATAAGTTAATGACTCATTCATAGTAAATTCTAAGTGGATCTTATGAAAGCAAGGTTTAGGCAAAACTTCATTGCTAATAAATTTACCATTTATTAATGCTAAATATAAGCATTAATTGGAAAGCTGTAACGTGGATACAGAGGATTGATTATACCCACTGTTTACCTCCTATTTTTAACTTACAAGTCACTGTAAAAATGTTAATCAGTTCTTTTCTTCCAAAGAGTCTTCGCCATAGCTAATCAAAATATTCTTTTATATATAATTCCACAAATAATTAATTTATTCATGAAAGCAGCTCCATCTGTTCAAATCAATTGAGTTTATTTGTTTTTAAATGTTGATTTGTGGTTTACCAAAGCTGATTTTGGATTTTGTCTTTAGCCATTCTTTTGTGGGAATGATCAGCAGAAATATACCAACATAAAAATGTAAGCTATAGAGAAGGTCTATTTTATTATTATAAAGCACTTTGTACAACTATTTATTCCCCTGCAGAAACTACACACTACTATGAAATGGTAGAATTTTTACCCATTTTAAACAACAGGAGAAACTGTATGATAATACATGCAAAATAAAAAAAACCCACAAAGATAACAAGTGTTATCACATTTACCATCTCATTCCCCATCCTTCTTTGACGTTATTTACCCAGTCCCCTGAATACCAAGAGGTATGCTCCTGATCATAATAAATGGTACCCTGAAACAAACAGTATAGTTAATTTAAATACCTAAATATTCATCTACAATAATAAAACATCACACACAAATTATATAAGATGTATGTAATCACACTTTTACGTACAGCCACTTTGAGACGCTGTACTGAAAGCAACTGAACTGATAAAAATAAATAAAAAACTGTTTTGATGAATATTAGTCAAGACCTTAAAAAAACCCCAAGTGTTCAAAAAAAATCATATTGCATTACGTCAAAGTCTACCATGTTTTTCAAACCACTCAGAAATACTTTAAGTTGCCAAAGTTAGCTCTCTGAATCACACTAGTCACTCTGAGGTAGATCAGTTTCCTGAGTCATTCAGAATTCAACTTCCAATAGTAGGTCTACATTGTTCATTTTTCTGTCTTTATCTAATAGCTTCTTCTCAGGACACACTGGTGACCATCCAGAGCAGCCTGAGTGATTTTAGTGTCTCATTAGTGACACAGAACAAAACCCCATGTTATTAGAATGGATTTTCCTCACATGCTGAGCATTGGTCTTCAAAATGTCAGGCCCAGAAGAGTGTCTCAATCTGGATGCACAAAACGGAGACAGATAAAAGCACTACCTGCCTTTAAAAAGTTGGAACTGGATGTTGCTGAAACTAGACAAAGCAGTCTTAATTGTAATTATCATACTTGGTCTGCTTAACACATTTGGGAGCAGAATCACTTTGTCACTCCTGGGAAGCTAATTCCTCTATCATTGTTACGTGGCTACTGATGCAGCCATGAGTTTTGACTTTGTCACCGTCTACTTGGAGCAGCACGAAGGACAAATCACACAATAAGCCAATTACTCCTTAGGATACCATTCATCTCTTCCACTACAAACAAGATCCCATCCCAATTGTTTTAATTAGCATCCACAACTTCAGAGAAGATCCTTAGGAAAGACGAATCTCTACATAGCAAAAGACCATACAACAGCACAAAATATTTTTGCAAAACCTTTCCACAAGAGCGCTTGCTGTTCTAGAAGGTAGTCACCTAAAAGCATGCTCTCATTTGGTGTTCTTACCCACCTTTCCATGTTTTTTGCCTTTACACCAATAGCCAATGTAAGAAACAGGACGAGTACCGCTCTTGAAAAATCCAAATCCATGCCTAACTCCATTCTTGATTGATCCTTCATAAATGCTGCCATCATTCCATGTATAACGGCCATTAAACATCTGCACATTCTTAACAAATGTTCCCTAAAAGATTAAATTA
Source organism: Himantopus leucocephalus (assembly GCA_003993805.1). Classification (NCBI taxonomy): domain Eukaryota; kingdom Metazoa; phylum Chordata; class Aves; order Charadriiformes; family Recurvirostridae; genus Himantopus; species Himantopus leucocephalus. Next base: position 2,674,143 of record RSEF01000014.1, read on the forward strand.
CAACATTTAAAAAGCTAAGGCTCACTGTTCCAATTATCTGGGAGAAGTCAGGCTTGTGATTGAAATCACTGCCATAGTTCTGCAGTTGCCCCTGTACTGTACCAGTTACTACAACTTATCTACTTTCCTTGATTTTCCACATCTAATTGTCTGTAATTGTGTTCAGTTATAAATTAAATTGCAGTTTACCTCGTACTTCACTCCATCAGCCCACGTGTAAGTGCCTTGTCCATGCATAAGCCCTTCAGAAAACATGCCCTTCAAAATGGAGAATGGCATCATTTGCAAATTTATTCTTACCACAACTGAAGCCTACAGTGATTGTAAGATTTCAAAATAACAACATATTAATTCCCCTCCAACTACTAGTTGCAAATGAAGTTTTAATGGCAGAAACCAACAGAGCTTTCAATGCTTACACATTCTAAGTGCTCAACCTCCACCTACTTTAAAAGAAATAGCCTGCTGGTTCTAGAGAAAGAGCTTGATCCGCTATTACTTGTCTTTTTCTTTTAATTTATACACTCACCTTATATGTATTTCCCCCCTCAAAATATGCAAAGCCTTCACCCTCATACAATCCATGAACTTTTTCACCTTCATAGCTACAAGGAAAACAAATTAAGATGAAGATTGCAAGTCACTGCCAGTAGACCTAAATCACAACTGACATAGAACAAATGATGTCTGATTTACCATGGTCTACACAGAGGCCAGATGTTGCACCTTGTGTAGAAAAATGAGCTACAACAAAATTTCCAATTTTTTGCACCTTCCTTGTAATAATTCACATAATTGTTGCATTGCCTCAGACCCATATTTCTTTTAATTAAGAAAACAAAGCAAATTGGTAGCATTTACTAGCTTACAACCAGGCAACCTGGGTCAGTATGTGAAACATTTACATACAGTCCCTTTGAACTACCAAAGGATTTGGTTAACACTGCCATTCTCGTCTGCTTCCTCAGTTTAGGATATTCTTAAGGGGTATGAGCAGCCTTAATCATTAAAAGGGAGCAGCAACTGAGCATTAAATGACAGAGCTACATTTTCTTCACCAACTGTCTGTATACTTAGACAAAACTTCACCAGAGGTGAACAAGTGAAAAGAAGGAGCCTTTTGGCAAACAGAGAGTGCCAGTAACTTTCTAGGATGCAAGATGGCAGCAGAATTCCACGTGTTATCAGTCTCGTAAAGCGTCATGGCTACTAGGTCTGAACGAGCCGATTCACTGCCTCAAATCAAAAGTCAAATCGTGTTTGCATGACACTGGGTACACCAGAGATACTGAAATGAGAATCCTTAACCTCGCTGATGTATTTGTAACAAGCATACCTTTTTACAATAACTTCAGTAAGAATGGGCTCCTCATGGTATTGAGGAACATTTTGGACTGGAGGTTCTTCTACCTCCTCTGGTTCTTTATCCGGTATCACTGGATTTGCCTGTGTTTCTTCCACTTCATTCACTAAGGTCTGCAAATCTGCCGGCTTTGTTGAACTGCTCTCAGCTGTAGCATCTTGTGCAGGAACAGGAGGATGTACAGATTTTTCTGTCTTCTTGCCATCTTTCTTCTTATCCTTTGCCATAACTACCAAATTGTCCCAACGTGTATTTTCCTTCTGAACATTTGTTGTCTTATGTAAAGATTTTCCCCCCTATAATCTATTTGATTAAAAAAAAACCAGAACAACAAAACAGCTAGCCACATGAAAAATTATCAATCATTTCTTAATTATTATATAGGCATGTATTTTAAGTTATTTCTGCAGTAAGGGTTCCTCAAGGCAGTGGTTTCGGCTCGTGGCAGGCGGACTGCAGGGCTAACCGGCAGCGGTGCCCACGAACCACCTCCAAGAAGTCCACCCAAACCACCACGACACACGTGTCGTCCATAGGCTTCATTTTGCTACACGGAGGTCTCCACCTTTACTCGGAGAGCTTTAGGGGTCTACATTTAACCACGTGAAAAAGCTGAAAGCCATTTCTCAAACACGTGAGCTTGGTGAGTTTCTTGAAAGTTACACTAGTGTTACTGATTTAAGTTGCTTTCACAGTTGTGAGTTGCAGATTGCAACAGAACACAGAATAACCACCACAGCCTGTAAAAACATTTTGCTAGCTAAGAGCTCCCTGAAGGCTACAGGGCTGCCCGAGGAGCCGTACCGCAGTCCCCACCCGCCTCACAGCCCGACCCTCGCCGCTTTGTAAGACAAGAACCAAACCCGCGCGCTGCGGCGGCGACGACGGCTGACAGGGGCGGCTCACCCAGCCGCCATGTTCCCACCCCCGCGGCCCGCTCCGCTCGGCCAGTGGCAGCACCAGAGCCCCCGGGAGGGGCGCCGAGGCCGGCCCAGCCCAGCCCGCCCTTCCCGCCGCAGCGCCGGGCCGCCCCGCGCCTCACCACCGCCGCCGCGCCGGGCCGCGGTGCGGCGATGGCCGTCGTCACCATACCAACGGGTGCGCCCAGGGCGGCCCCGTCCCCGCCGCCGGCGGCCAGCCCGGCCCGCCCCCGAGGGGAGCCGCCCCGCCGGCCGGCTCTCAGTCAGGGCGGCCGCTCCGCGCCCGGCGGGGACCTGCCTTCTCCGCGTTCACCGTCACGCAGAGACCCGCTCCGCAGCCGCCCGCCTGTTCCCCTCAGAGCGGGGACCATGTACTGGCGGCCCTTGGCCCGTTCGCGCCCCCGGCGGAGCCGCCCCGGCCCCGGCCCCGGCCCGGCAGCGCGGCCGCAGCCCTCAGGGGAGCGGGGGAGGGGGCGGAGGGAGAGGCAGCGGAGCGCGGGAAGGTGTCTGAGGGCAGGTCTGGGTCCTGCAGAAAGGGGCGAGCCTAGGTACTTCTCTCAACGGCTCCGTGATTCGAAAGGACGGGTTTCTAACGGTTTTGATTCCACCGAGACAGAAGTTGGACCGTCCTGACCGGCAGTGCCTGGTGAGACAGCTTTTCTCCTTTCATTCTCAGAGAAGGAATCCCTGTTCTTGACAAAAAATGTTTGGAATATGGATGGGAACAACGCTAATTAAAAGTAAACATGCCAGATGAATTGTTCTAGTCAAGCATTAAACACAGATGCCAGGAAGTTAATAATTAAATACAGTATTAATGCTTAAAGTAATTCTCTTATGAAACCCAGCTTTAGTATCAGTAAAAAAAGGGTAGTATTTTCACTTGTATATCATTTACATTTTCTTTAAAATTACCATACACAGGATGTATAAACATAGAAAGTGAATGTTTGTTTTATGGCATTACTAGAGACTTAAATTCACATTCCACTTAAGAATCGGTGTATTTGCTATAAATGAGGTTCACCTACTCTTCATCTTTACATATAAACATATTTATTTTTTAAAAGTCTTGATTGCAAAAATAAGTAATACACACAGTAAATGGCAATGAAAGAAATGTTATTTACAGGTAAATTCCAGTATGTCGACATTGTTGACCTGATTGGAGTAACAATGAAACCCTGCTGAATGCCTTCAAGTGTTGTGGTCTTCAAATTTTAAGACGGGCTAAAACCATTTTTTTCTCAAAATAAAAGGGAGTCATGATAAAAGCTCAAAATATTGCCAAGAATTAAAATTTAAAACATTAATAAGCAGAAACTGACTTATTCTGGTGAAATCAAGTCTAGACTGACTATGTGTCTCATGGTGGGCCTTCCATGGGGGCAGTTCCAGGGATGCTCAATCTCGCCCATGTGGGTGACCAGTTTTCTCATTTCCTGCACATTCAGCGCAGTTCCAATCATCACCTGCAAGCAGGGGCAAAAAAAGCAATTATTTTCTTTCTCCGTATTGAGAAGGGACACAGATAAGAGCAGTACTTCAGCTGCTAGAGTAAATAAATCCTGTGCAAGGCATTAGAAGCAGAAAGACCTACAAGATGATCAGCAGACAAAATACGGCGAAGTATGTTCATAAGTGCACTAGTTTGAAACAAAAAACTACCAGAAATTTTTCCCAAGTTACGGTAGACAAAAACAGAAGGAACAAAATGAAGAATATTAGCTTTTGACACTCAATAGTAAATAAATTAAATAGATACACACAGATACAACCACCTATAATACAACAGAAAATATGGTATTTATTTGAAAATAAACATCAAGTGCAGTACTTACAGACTTTCTGCAAGCTCGAGAAGCAAACATCTGTCTGACCCTGGAGGGCCTACACATGACTCCGGGGCAGTCACTTAACATAAAGATCAGCTCATCTATGTCTTGGGGACCAAAAGTCCAGTTTTTGCTTGTTGGCAACGATATTAATTTAACTCTTTGAGTTACAGGAGCTGAAAGATTTGCAGAAATTAATAAAGAAAAACAGCACTTGAGAGAAAAGTTGAGAAACTACTTTGTTACATTAATATGATGTGATCTGTGTATATGCTAAGGTTTAAATGTAGTCTTTTGATGGATGTTATTAACTAACCATAGTGGTAACTATAGCAGATATCCTTTTAACATTAACAAAAAAAATGCTTGCAAACTTAAAAGCAGATAGATCTAGTTTCTGACAAACCCTTCAAAGAACAAATGGTTTATGAAGCTATTTTGAGGTTATGTGACTACAAAATAATTAAGGATTTCTGTTGGTAAGAGATTGATAATTAATAGCATTTGAGACAAAAAATGGTGATTCTGTGAAGAACGTGGAAAAAAAAAAATCTTTAGTGACTTCCCCAATACCAAAGTGGTAACACACAGCAATTTCATGATCCTTGCTGTATGAGGAGAACAATAAGGAGCTTGCAGGTTGCACAATTTGCTCAAAAGTACATAGCAAGTCAATGCTAAAGCCATAAGGAAAACTAAAGAACATAATTTAACAATGGTATCTATTAATTTAAAATTACTAGATTTATCATTTGCCTGCTTCTAACCCTGCTGGGACCAGCAAGTGTACCAATAAAAAAAAGGATTTTAATGTAACATATCCAGAAAATACACATCCAGTCATATAATCAAACAGTGACTCCAAAGAGTCTTCAGAAACTTCTCTAAGAAGCTAGTGAGATAAATACAATGTTCTATTAAACAGTGCAAAAAGACCGCAGAATCCCAAGTCTTAAAGAAATCGAACAAACCATTAGTACATGCATATTATTATGTCAACGTTTCTGGTAACTACCAAAAGGGATTTCTGCATAATAAATGAGATTAAACTGGTTTTTTACTTCCAGCAGTTCTGGCCCAAACTCACCATCTTCATTTATGACAAAATCAAACCCATTTTTTCTGAATATTTCCAGGTTTTCAATCAATACAGTTTCATTTACAGCTGTTAAATTGAGATTTTGAGGCCTGAAAGAGAGAAATATGGTATTGCACAGGTACATAGTACAGACCATTCAAGACAGCTTTCAGGAGCAATCTAGAGCTACCAATCCAGAGCTATTAAAACATTTCACTTTGCGTTGTTAAAATATCTCAGTACTGGACAGATCACTTCCAAGTGTTCCTCAGCAGGGTTCAGTCGGTTGGGCAGCTCTCCCTGTTGCGACAGCAGTCTCCGATATCCTCACTGTACGACTGCACTCAGCGAACAGTGGGTTGCCATGGAAGCCCACTGCGAAATCTGTTTGACCACTGACTCACAGCATAGCTATGACTGTATCTGTGGAATTTGTTTTTCATGTGAAGACTGACTCTTTGAAACACAGAATATAAAAACAACTTCTGTCTTAAATGTTTTGAATGTGTGAAATGCTTCTGAAACATTGCATTAAACTTAAAAATTACTATTGTTAAGACACCGAAAATACTTACACTATCAGCTTCTGACCTTGAAGAACAGTGTGTTGTTGTAACATCTCAAAGTTGTATTTTTCATCAGTAGCATGTTGGTCAATTATGAAGAGATCAGAATTCAACTTTGCTATTATAAACCCTAAATTGAACTGGCCAATGATTTCCATTTTTGCAAACATTTCTTTACTGTATATAGAAAATATGAAGAAATTACACCTCATCAGTTATCATGTTAGACTGTAAACTTAAAAACATCTTTTTCTCCCCTGCAGAACACACTTTACACTTAAAAAAATAATCTCATTTAAGCAGGATATGAATGTGGAAAAGTACAGTTATCTGGAATCTGCCACTGCCTGATAAGGCCATTTCTGGCAGAACACAATCCAGCATTAAGACAGGACTCATTCAGGATTCTCCCATTTTAAATATAGCCACTGGCGATAATAAAATTAGAAATGGGCAGTATGGCGATAGTCCAAGTGAATAACACTGAAGGCAGCATCAGGTTTTGAAGTAAGACAGCTGACATATTCGCCTTCTTTTCACAATTAGAAAGTTAACGAATTACACACTTTTACTGCCCAGTGACCACCTGAGTGTAACTTATTTTCACAACCAAGTCTCACCAAATTTCAAATTCACATGCAGGAGAAATATGAATTATGTGGTCTTTTCAGTGTGTTCTTATCTGTCATGAAATTCAGTGTTTCTCTGACTAGACTGCAAATTACAAGTCTGAACTAAGCCGAATCTATGATGTTTGTGGCCTTCTTTTTAGTGTCTTTTTCCACATTCCGTTTGCACTTAGTTCAAACAGCTGCTCTGTCAGGTAAAATAACTTGTCAAATGGACATTTTAACAGTGTAAGTTAAATAAAAGATATGTTCAAAACTAACAGATAGATGTAAACCTCCTGCCCACCCCCCAACACAGGTCTTCTATTTTTCCTTAACTGTATTTATTAATTGATTAATACAATATGTTAAGAAGGTGAAAATACCTGATCTCTTTTCTTAATTCATCTTCTGCTACTTTATTTTCTCCAGGACTAATTTTTGCTTTAAATCTTCTGTAATTTTGTCTTTCTGTACTTTTCTGTTGTTGCTGTATTACCTTTTTTACCTTTTCTGCTAAAACCTTCATAGAGAATTCAAGTGGCACGGTTTTCTTTTTAACTTCCACCAGTACATCAACACTTGGCATATTCTTCCTAGTATTCACTTCAGGACATTTACCTGCCTTGAAGTCATCTGCTTCACTTTTAAAGCTTCTGCTTTTAAAACACTTGACTCTTGAGGAAGAACTATTGGCTTCTCGAGATAACTTATTTTGATTAGTCCAGTCATTCACTTGATTTAACTTATGTTCAGCGTCCAAGATCTGAACATCACATTCCAATGATTTCTCACTACATCCAACAGTTTTAAGACATTCATTTTGAAGTTGTTCTTCAGAGATACGGCATTCTTCTTCAGGAGGACTAATTACACTTTCACTATTGACGCAGCTCCCAGCTTCTGGTGTACTACATCCGGCATCTGACTCAGAAGTGCTACAGAATCCAGAATCTGCATTATCTTCAAATTTTCTCAAATACCTGCTTGGAATTGGTATCTTTGAGTCCACCTTACGACAACTCTTGGACTCCTTAGTCAAGACAGCCTTTTCAGTCTTTACAGTACACAAAGTGGTATCAAGTGACATTTGTCTAGGGGAGCTGTGCTGCTGTTTTACCTTTTTAGGGCTTCGAAAATTACTCTCTGTTGTTTGATGGAGAGAGAACGACTCCCTTAATCTGGCAAGAGTCATTATTCTTTTTCCTTCACCACTTGGATTTTCAGTCTCAGAGTCAGGCAGCATTTCTACCTGAGGCTCTTCTGTCTCTTCAGGAAGTGTCTTCTTCAAGTTGCCTAATAAAACCATAATAAATAATATTTCAAGATTCTGCGTTAGCTGGAAACATTAATTAAATGATGTGCTTTAGTAAAGGGAACGAAAAGAGAGGCAGAAAAATAGCAAACTCCTCAAAGCAGCCCTTAAGCTTCAGACAATGACTGAGTATGGGGCTGAAATGCATTAATATCCCAACAGACAAGCAGTTACATCTTTAAGAAACTTAATGGTACTTGTATGAATGAATTTGTAATCTCTTTTTAACCTGGAACAGCAATCAGTCCAATCAGCACGTTTATTTATATTATCAAAAGAATTTAATGAGTGAGTGACAATGAAAAGTGAACTGCTCCTACACTTTAATGGTCACTAGAGAAGTCCATTGGCAAGATGTTAAGGAGCTGGCACAACAGATATCTGTAGTATATGTTATTTGTAGATAATTGGAGGACTTCAACCTCGGAAATTGTCAGTCTGACATATTTTACTAAATATTAATTTAAACTAACAGTAAGAATCAGGCTATAACTGATTCTTTACGTCAGTAAAAAAGGAAATTAGAAGGGGTTCTGTTGAAAGAAATGAGGAGGATGAGGTCATGTTAACACTGAAAAGCAATTTTGAAAGATTATACAGTCACAAGTGAATCAGCAGTTTCTGTAGTTATCATCAAAGAATCAAAGTTCAAAATCCAATGAACTCATACTCGAATTGAAGATTTTATTTATGAGACCTTAACCGTTCTTTCTCAAGGACATTTAAATACAGGAGAAACAGATCTCTTCTACTATCTTGGAGAAATCTTTTTCATGCATTATCAGTTAATTTTGTGTTAATTTTTCCCCATAAAGTTGACTGTAAATCATGTTGTGCTGGCATGCATCATTTCCAAAACAATCACTTAATAACTTAGGGTCCTTCTTTATTATTTGTGTCGGTAACAATCTTTCAACGTAAGCAATACGTGAAAAATCTGCCCTGAAAGGTATATCAATTAACAGCCAGACATTTTTTTCATTTCTTCTTTGGGGTTTTGAAAACACGTTTTTCCATTTTCGATTCTCTATCGTATATCATACACAAAACTTTCCCATTTTGTGTCCTACCTGCAATGTCCAGAAGTTTCTGATTGACATTCAGTTTGTTAACATCACTACCAAACATCTCCATCAGAGAAGTTTTTAAAATTGCTAATAAAAGCTTTTCCTCCTGAAGTAAAATTTGCCTTTTGTCTGGAGTTACATTGATGTCAACACACTCTAAAGAAGAAAGAAAAACAACTGAATTATAAATGAAAAATAATAAAAAAATTTCCACCTTTGGATCAGGTTTCTGCCCTTTCACACGCCATTTTTATTTCACAGGATTAAAACCAAAGCCACAGTTAACATTCACACACTGTGTGCAAATCAAACTTAACTTTCTCAGCATTCCAGCAAACAAAACAGAAGCTAATTCTGTGCAATAACATGATACAAGTTTTCTTGTATTTAAGCTAACCACCAGATTGCCATTTTTTCAGTACTTGAGATAGGAGGTTTCTTTTGAGTATAGAAAAAGTGGAGTGGAAAAAAAAGTAGAACCACAGCTAGACCCTATCTCTCCCTCACCAACTGTAGATCCAACAATCACCCCAGTGCAGGAGGTCATACAGATAAAAGTTACAATATTCTCTAAATAAATGCAATTTATTTTTCAATGACATTATAGCCTTTACTAAAGTTACTGAAAATTATTCATAACTTACCAGAATCTACACAAATGTTAAGGACAACAAATGGATACTGGTGTTTATTGTATAAGTGATAAACTTCATTCACAAGCTTGACAACCTGCAGAGAAGGCGAAAATCAATAAACGTCAATACTATTATCTTCTATTTCCTACCAGTATGTGTTATTTAACCCCCTTCAAAACAATTAATGTACTAAATCATATCTTGTATAATTGAGCTTTTGTTCACACAAATAGACACCATGAAGACAGGATCCTGAGGCACAGGAACTTGCAGCATCAAGCCACAAATATACGTATCAGCTTCTAATCCAGTGGTTTTCAGAGAATGTCAAACAAGTTAGCACTGGTGATGTTAGAAAAATGAAAACCTAACCTTTGCTGGATCACATGGACGTTGGTTGATAAAGAAAAACTGTCTGTCTGTTGTACTCCTTCCAACACCATGATCACAACGAGAAATGAAGCCTGTAATACTGTTGAATAATAACATAACAACAGTAAGGTAAAATGGAGGAGAGAGCAAAAGAATTTTTTCTGACTCTGAGCATATTTAATGGAAGAGTATTTTGTAAGGGGCTTAAAGAAACACTATTATACAGCATCGGTAAATACGTATACATATTTCCTCTCCCAATTCCTTATCTGATAAAGGCTAGATGCTCAGCTCTAAAAAGGCATCAGACAACTGAAAAAGTAGCTTGGTCTGATTTCAAAAGAAATGCCATTTGTATTTTTTCTGCTCTGAAAGCAGAAGAGAGGTCAGTTGTGAACTGTCATTGGTCAGACACTGATGTGTCTATTTGCCCATCTCATGTATAGTGAGAGATAAAAAAGTACACTTTAAGAAACTGAGGAGTAATTTACTTACACAAACTGATTCACATTCATCTCATACCATTTCTCAGTAACACCACTGAAGAAATACAGGTATAAACAATGGATACAATTAATCCATCCAGTTACTCAGAGGACTAACAAAGGTGACGTTCAGCAGAAGATTACAGTAATATATAACTAACTAGGACACAAGGAGTAGTAGTTTTGTTCTTCCCACTCATTTGACTAGCAACATCTTAGTCCTTAATTAGCTTTTTAAATCAAGTGATGCTCTTTGTACTTTTCTAATTACCTATAAAGATTTTGTGGCATGTCAGTAGCATTGAGTCCATATTCTTCACAAACAGCTTCATTAGGAGGTAGCTGAACAAAAGGAATGAGGCTCTGCAACTTAAAAAAAAAAGAAGTGAAACATTAAACATGTATAGATTTTTTCCTTCTATTTTATTATTTATTAGCCTTAGAATCTATTTGATAAAGTTCTGTGTTTTTCCAGTTGGCTGAGCAAGTTGGATACTTAAAATATCCAAACCTACTAGAAAACAATAGCTCTGCTTACTGAAAAACAGAAACAATGCCTCAACGAATAGCTGTCCTCATCCTCTGATATCACCGCCTCTGCCTTAGTTATTTCACAGACCCTTACTTTAAAATATACATAGACAGAACAAAATGATTGACACAATTTGGACTCTCCAGCTACATACAGATGATCTAATCAAGTTTTATGCAAAAACAAGGCAAAACAAGTAATAGAAGTTTCTCTTGAAAGAACAATCAAACTATTAGAAAAGATACGCTGTTTGAATCACAAGCTCCCTAAGTACAGGTACGTTTACCACAAGCATTTTCCCAGTCATGCCACTATTATTTTCCCGTCATTAGAGCATCTTCTACTGACTTTACATTTAAGTATTTGATATTACATAAGCAGGCTATAAGCTAAACATTCTATTCGGGTAACACTGAATTTTCAGCTATGCTGGCAGTTATGTGGTGAGACAAAGTCACGTATTTCATCTCATCTTTCAGCTACAGCATGAACGGCCTTTGAAACCTCTACATGGGCACCGTGAAGGGAGGAAGTGCTTATCAACAACCAGCAGCTATCAACCACTCAGTATTCCTGATGGTTGCAATATACGGTTGTAAGAAGGATGGCTTTATGCTTTTTTTAATCTTTGCTTTCTTCTAGAGGATAACAATTATTTTTATAGCTATTATTTGGAAAGCACCCCAGTCCACACCTCTACAGGGGCTGACTCCAGTCCCATTTAAAGGTTAACCAGAACACTAATGAAACCTAAGTTTCACAGGAAGAGGTTGCAAAAGCTAGAAACACCTCAGTTTTCCGTTCCCCAATTTAAGACTTTCACATCACACCATTTTTAGGGTTTTTTAAATTGCTTGTTCTTGTGACATACAGTCCCTGGTGCCCATACTGTTTTTCAAAAGCACAAACCTTCAGAGGCTTGCTGTCACAACAGCTCATAAAACTGGCTTCAGAGAGATATTAAGCAGTAACCCTATCTCCTAAATCATTTCTCTTCCATCTCATCATCTGTAGGCAGATCTAGAAACCCCAAGGGAATCTGTGGAGGCTGCACTGCTTCTCCTTTTTCAACCTGTAGGGTGTGCTAGAAGTCAACGCATGCTCCACCCTCTTAGGGTTTTTAAAGGTTTCCTGCATCTCCTCTATTTATTACATACTAAAAATCTCTCTATACAGCTGTATTATTTCTCTTTTCAATAATAAAAGTAATACCTGTTTTTGCCCAAATACTGCTCCAATGTTCTCCTTTAAACTAGGACTTCCAGTAGTAGATACCACAGAGCTTTTTTTACCTTGGCCAACTTGATTAGTGCAGTTAATCCGCACTCCTTTTGAAACAATACAGTATGCCTGCAATACCTGGACCATTTTTGCATATTCCTATTAAAGGAAAAAGAAAGTTCACATTTATAAGAAATGTCTCTTTTTAAAAACAAAAACGTATAAATGAAACATTCAATATTTGCAGGTAACACAAAAAGGGGGGGGGAGTGAGTTTAATATTTTTTTAAATCTTTACAAACTAAATTTAAAAAATATAGATATGAAAAATAGTGCTTTAAAAACAAAAGGGATGTTTATAAGATTGATATTTAGCCATAACACAGCAGTCCCTGATTTTAAAATACACAATAGTGATCATGACATTGATTCTTTTCAAAATTTGAAAATTTGAGAATGTACCTCTAAAACCACTCATTGCAAAACAGAAGAGGAAAGCATACGGGAAGACTGTTTTCTTATTTGATTAAGATATAAGCCAGACACAAAATAGTCTGACACAATCAATGTCTTCTACAGAGAACTGAATACCATTCAGCAGGGAATAAGTTCTGAGGTACGACACTCCTTTGAATTAGTAACTTCTGATCTAACCTACCTTTTTAATGTTTCTTTGAAATTCCTTATGCCGCACCGGCAAAGTGTAAAATAACTGCTGTATGTTAACAGTTGTTCCTTGTTGTCGTGGAAAAGGAGTTTTCTGAGTAATTTTACCATTGTGATCAAATACCAAACGAGTCCCAACCTTTGCAGACTTATGACAGGTAAAAATAGTAACATCGCTAATAGAAGGAAAGAAGCAACAGAATTACTCACTGAGCACTCTACTTTCTTATACATTCCTCACGATCTAATCAGGCATAGAAACTACACCAATGCTACTCATTTAATTAAAACTAACTCTTCACCACAAATAACTAAAACCGTACCCGAACAGTGGTGTAACATTTTCCTAGCTACAACACAAACATGTTTATTTGTATCCCTTTTATTCTTCTCCTATGAAACGCAATGTTAAAGCCTGGTTTTGTTGGACACTACATTCCTCATACTAATACATAACAGCAGAATATTATTGATGCACAGAACTGTGTACAAAAGCTGTGCTATTTCAGATGTGTAGTTTGTCTGGGAGGAGTTTAAATACGGTTTTAATGAGTTACAGCCTAGCAAACAGCACTTAGATATTACAGTGCTTTACATCAGAGGATCAAACACGCAAGTACACAGTTCCTTCCTGTAAAGATTTGCATACTTAAGTAATGCTAAATTTTGTATGTAAAATACAAATAATAATTTTGGTTGGAAAAGACTCAGGATGTAATGCAACTTACTGCTCAAAATTGACTCAATATTAAGGAACTGGAAGTTTCCAAAGCCTCATTTTATCAATAATGGTAAACTGAAAAGCTGGCTTCAGTTATTTTTGTGCATGTAGTAAATTTATACTAATGAGAAGTTTAATATTAATACCTTAATGCACACAGTGAACTCAGAGCTTCGCCTCGAAACCCAAATGTTTCAACATGTATTAGATCAGAAAAATCTTGTATCTTTGACGTATAATGTTTCAGAGCTGGAAAAAGATATTTAAAATATATATTTCACTTCAAAGTGACACTGGCCTATGCAAGTAGATTTTGCATGCATATCAAGAAGCAAAAAATCTTCTGTATTATTATTTTACATAATTATTACAGACAAAATACTTAATGTTTCATTTCCCCTTTTCCTATAAGCAGGATCTATTTAAAATCCTCAGATACACTTGTTATTCCATACTTACACACAAAAATCATACAGCATTATTGGTATATGCATTACAAAATGCCTCGGAGCAGTACAGAGTACCTGCCTTTGCTACTGATGTACCTGTCAGATTTTGCCCCGCAAGAAAACAGCTGCAGTGCCGTGCTGCGCACGGTATATAGTGGAGAGGCTTAAGCCTATTCCAGTATGACTGCGGCTGAGGAGGACTCAATCTACACAATCAGAGCAGCACCAGCTACCAGGTAACAAACTGGGTGAGCAGTGGTACCCCTGAACTGCCACTGTCCTGGAACGGTAGGAGAGCGCGTTTCCGATGTACCATATGCAACTTGTGGTGAAAGAGGTCCCCAGTTGTCATAAGAAAAAAGAAGCGCAGCTATTCCTGTTGCACTGGCTAGTCACATTTGTCATACAGGAGTGTTCCTGCTCCTGTTTTGTGCAATTTAAAACTAGCAAATGGAAAATTTGACAGGCATGCAATGTCAGGGCACTTTCAGCAAATATTCAAGTTTGTAATTCACTTCTCAAAAGCAGTCACTTTCACAAAGCTTGGCTCCTTCAACAATGATGACTCAACATGAATGAATCTAAATGAACATTTATAGGACCTTCTCTTCTATAATTATTTCTGTTCTTTGTTCCACTTAAACAAGCAATCAAATCAAAGACTAGTTCTGAGCTACAAGAACTATAACCACAATAGCACTACAGAAGCGTAGTCTAGTTTTGCCCAAGTCTTGCAGGTCATACTCGCATTATGTAAAAGCTCAGTATCCACTAAAAATTATTAAACTTAGGAAATGTGTTTAAACAAAGTAGCTTTCTGACTGAAAATATGTTTTCAAAATATCTAAATATAAATTATGAGAAAGGTTCAACTTACTTAAGCCTTCGAAGTTTTCCTCTTCCACTCCACCTCCATTATCTGAAACCTCTATCAGTTCTGCTCCATGATCTTTAAGTTTTATATCTACAAAATTGAGTAATAAAAGTCTTTTAATTCTCTATGTTCATACCAGTATTCAGTATTAATTTTGTACTCAAAGTAACTTTACCAGATAACAGTTTTCCATCTCAAGTTTGAACAACAAAGAAATCCTCATAGCTGTCAAAAGTTAGGGCAATCTAATGCAAACCAGCCTGTACTTGCAACAAGGTCAGCTTCATTGCACTTCTGCCTGAACAGAAGTTTTCCAAGTTATACCAGTTATCATCCTGGTAGCTCTGGAAACTGTGACCCTGCCATAACCGTCTGCTAGCTTGAGACCAGCAGCTAGCAGAGCCTCACCACCACTGCTGTATAGGCCACGTACCTTATTTAGCAGCAAATCTGGCTACAAATAAAATAATACAGACAAAATCACATTCTTCTAGGAGTCCAGCTGGAATTTGGGAATCACAATGCTTTATTTATCTGAGGTGTAAAATCACTGCAAACATGCTTGGCCCAAATAGAAAGTATTTGCGCAGATTTGTGAATATGTTTTGAGGAAAAAGAAGTACTTCAGAGGTCTATGAAAGTACGATGAAAAGCAGGTTACCGATGTTGGTAGCTCCAGCATCCAGGCTGTTTTCCACCAACTCTTTCACGGCAGTGCCAAGATTCAGCACAACCTGTCCCGAGCAGATCCGATGGACGGACTGGCGGTCGATGGGCTTGATGGCTTTGGCAGGCTGCAGGCTTGAAAGAGAGGAGGGACAGGAAAATCACGGCACCGTAAAACAGGCGGGAAGGGTCCGGCCCGCCCCGCTCGCCCGCTCCTCTCAACCGAGGGCAGCCGGCGCGCAGGGGCGAGGCGGAACACCGATACCCCGGGTGGCCGCATCCAAACGCCCGAGAAGCCCCACCGGCGTCCCCGGGAGGGGAGGCGGGAACCGAGAAGCCAGCGGCGGCCGAGGAGGCCGCAACCGCGCCAGCGTCCAGGGCAGGGCCCGCTGCGGGGCAGCGACACCCCCAGCCGCCCGTGCGGGGAGGCGGCGCGGGCAGGGCGGCGCGAGCGAGGGGCGGCCCCCACCCGCCGCCGCGCCCCGCGCCCCGCTCCAGCCCGCCCCGGGGCAGGCGCTCACCCCGGCGCGGCCGCCGCCATCGGGACCCGGCGGGACACGCAGCGCTCGCCTCAGGATCCCCCTTCCCGCAGGCTCCGCCCCCGCTCAGTCATTGGCCGCCCGAGAAAAAAGCCCGCCAGTCCTAAAGCAATTTTCACCTCCCTTAGCACCAATTGGCCAACAGGGCTACCCAATCAGAACCCGCAGCTGCGCCCTTTGCCCTATGGAGACTCGCTTAACGACTCCGTGGCTGCGCTGGCCAATAGAAAGAAGGCAAGGGGGCGGTGCGGCAGTCGCCGGTCCGCATTGGGTCGCGGGTGAGTCAGTAAGCCCCGCGCTCCCGCCTGGCCCAATGGGCGCAGCGGCCGGGCGGGCCCTTCCGGCGGGCCGGGTGCGCCGCGCGGTGCGGGCGGGAGCCGCCATGCCTGTGTACAAGGTGCGGCCCTTCCACGGGCCCGGCGCGGCGGCGCTGGCCGAGCTGCCCGCCTGCATGTACCGCCTGCCCAGCCTGCACCGTCCGCCCGCGCCCGCCGCCTCGCCGCCGCCGCAGGTAGGAGCGAGGGAGCGACGGGTGGGCCCGCCGGCCGGGGCACGGCCCGCTCAGGCCTCGGCCGCGCTGGCGGGGAGCCGGGCGGGGCCGGTGCTGGCTCCGGACCGGGCCCGGGAGAAGCCTCCGGCGCCGGGGAGCTGGCAGGGGCCCGGTCCGCCGAAGCGGCGCGGCGGCAGCGGCTCCTCCTCGCTTACCGGCGGTTGACTCGAGGGTTAAACGGGCTCAGCTTTCCCCGGAGCTTCCCGGTAGCGTGTGTAAAGCCTTCGGCAATCCTCAGCGGGGCTTTTCTGGGCTCTCGCGCGTGTCTCTTGCTCAGGTTTTATTTTAAAAACGATGCAGTCGGTGACGGTCCCAGCGGGCCTCGTCCCTCCCCGCTGCCCCGTCACTGTTGGCTCAGGCCTCGTCTCTTCTGTGCCGTTGAGCTAGAGGGTGTGTAGCCGGCTGGTTCCCATTTCTAGTGTCAGTTACTTCGCTCTTAAATAAGGCAAAAATGCAAACTATTACGTTATGTTAATCTAGTTGATTTCAGCCTCTCTCCAGTGTCAGGAATGCTTTGAGTTCTTCCACGCTGGTTGTGGCTATTTTTAGCTTGAAGCCATCGCGTCTTTCCAGCAAGCACTCGCCGTGCCCTCGGCCAGGCTGCTGCTGGGGGTGCTGAGCAGGGGCGGACGCGGGGCAGAACTTCACAGGACCGCTCGCTAAGATGCCCTTCCGTTGCAACAGCAAAGGGTTAGCTGCCTGTCCCCTCTGAGATGCTTCTAATTGCACAGGATTGTGTACTGGCCAAGTGACGGTCGACTAAGAGGTGTTTCCCTGTCTTGCCTTTGAGAATGTTGTGTAAGCGGGTGTCAGGATTTCCCCTGGATACCTTGTGCTTGTTATCTCCATCCGTGTGACAGTAAGAAGGAAGTCTGTCGATAGGTTGGGTTTTGTTAATCCTCATTCAGGATGCTTAGAAATGGATTATCTATATAAAGATTTTTCTTTAACATTATTGTTTCTAGACTTAAAACCTCCCACAGGAATATACTCTTCATCTTTTAAAAGAGGTAACATTGTAAGATATGAGACGTGTAAGAGAATCAATATAACAAAAAGATGCATTGGGATTAACATGTAACAAACCCTGTGGTCTTTTTTTCCTCTATAGTTTATATTCTCTGAAACAAAGAATGACTTCAAAGAGTGATTTCATATGATGCACCATCCATCTAAACCTGCAGGTTTTTTTAACTTTTATTAACTACCCAAATTGCCAAGAAGTTTCCTCGTTTGGCAGCCTCAACACAAACTCTGTCAGGACGCTCTTCTGTGCGGAAGAGAATCCCGACAGGCTAACTGTGTTTTTTCAGGTTGTAATTCAGCACTTCACTGCCAGCTTCAGGTTTCTGTGGTTGTGGTCTGATTTTTACTACGTTACAGAGTTTGCTGTAGCTAGCGGTTTAAAAAAAATAAGCAGGAAAACTTCAGAGAGTTGATTAAATAACGCATCTCTCACCACATTCATACAGACAAAAGAGACAACTAGTAAGACATAAGACCATGATGTTCCAGTTACCTGAATGTGTCTAAAGTCTTTTAAAACTTACTGTCATGAGCTGCAGACTATTTTGATGCTGAGCTGACCGAACATGTGTGTGACCTTGTTTTTTGCTCTGCTATAGGAAGAGGTTGACCCGTCACTTCAAGCACTTGAATCCCGCCAGGAGGAGATTCTAAAACGCTTGTATGAACTGAAGAGCGCTGTTGATGGGCTCTCAAAGATGATACAAACCCCAGATGCTGACTTAGATGTAACGAACATCATTCAAACGGATGAATGTTCTCCTTTGACAACAAATGGAGCAGATTTAGATTTGATGCTTGGAAAGGTAGGTTTAGTTGAGCGTATACAATGATAGGTACTTTCTTTGCTCAGATTTTCAGGGTTGGAAGGGTGGCGTTAAAACCTGGGACACGCAGAACTCAATATACAAGTCTTATAGCCTTACAGATAACTTACAACCACCGTTTCGGGCATCCAGATTATAGATACAAACACTTATAAATACTGAATCCTATATATTCTCATTTGGATAAAGTCCAGGCTAGAATGGTTAATTCTGAAACTATGACAGTTGGTTTCTTCTTTGTTACTAACTAGAAATTTTAACTTTGGCTTCAGATTGGACTAGGATTCCCCACAGTCCCATTCTTGGATTATATTGCTGTTGAGGAAGGAAGACGTTCAAATGTTTAAACAAGTTTTAAATGTCCAAACTTGAATAATTTGAATATCATTAGAATTTCAGATACACACATGCATGGCTATGTACATTTTGCTGTCAAATGAACTCCACTACTTCAAAGTCTGATTTGGAACATGTCTTACTTTCTGTGCAGGATTATGGTGCCCTGAAAGATATTGTAATCAATGCAAATCCTTCTCTGCCTCCGCTGTCACTATTAGTACTACACCGTCTGCTTTGTGAACACTATAAAATATTATCAGCTGTTCACACACATTCATCGGTGAAAAGTGTGCCAGACCACCTCTTGAAATGCTTTGGAGAGCAGACTAAGAAGCAACCACGTCACGAATATCAGTTGGGCTTTACTCTTATTTGGAAGGATGGTAAGAATGCAGTTACCTTGTAGATCAGTGTTTTGCAGTAGGTGAGAAAATGAAACTTGTGCTCTAAAACCCTGCCAACAGATCCTTTGGTGTCTTTGTGCTGACACGTGACAGACAGGTACTGCTCTTTTTTATCACTGTGAACAGTGATGGGGACAGAGGAGGAAGATTCTTGTTAGTGGTTACTGCTATTAAAATACACGTGGTACACGTGGCATTTACATGGTTGGTTGTACCCACAGCATTTTTTTTTATAGAAGTGTTTTTCGGTTTCTACAAATAAGACTGCTAGAATAGAAGTTAGATGGGAGATGGGGCTGAAGTTTGCAAAAAGTGATCACTTTATCCCAGGTTCCTGCCTTAGTCTAAGTATTTAGACTAAGAAAACTGAAAATCGTTCATCATGTTAATGATGTTTCACAGTGTTGCTGGCATCACAAATAAAATACATCGTAGAATTACTATTACACTTAACTTCTATACCATGTGGTATTCACTTTTTTCTTTTCTTAATTTCAGTTCCAAAACCCCAGATGAAGTTTAGCATTCAAACAATGTGCCCCATTGAAGGAGAGGGGAATATCGCTAGATTTCTCTTTTCCCTGTTTGGCCAGAAGTACAATGCTGTTACTTCAACTCTGATCGACAGCTGGGTTGATACAGCCATCTTCCAGCTCAAAGAAGGTAGCAGCAAGGAAAAAGGAGCAGTCTTGCGCTCCATGAATGCTGCCCTGGGCAAAACAGCGTGGTTGGTGGGAAATGAACTCACTGTAGCAGACATTGTTGCGTGGTGTGCGCTTCAGCAGACAGGTAGCACAAATGCTGCCCCCGCCAACGTGCAAAAATGGATGAAGTCATGTGAGAACTTGGCACCTTTCAGCTCTGTCATGAAGCTACTGAAGTAAGCCTCTACTCTTTGTAATGGTGTCATTTTAATCTTATTCCACCTTATGCCTGCTGTAGCCGTTTGAGTCCTTTGTGAGATGTATTCAAGTAGTACAGTTGGACAGAACTCTAAAATCAATAAAAACGTGACAACTATCTTTTGGACGTGACTTCCTTTTTTGTAACTGATGCATAACATGCATGTTTGTTTAATGATTATAAGGTGTCTAAAGTAGTCCTATGGAAACAAAAGCTGCACTTTTGATTTTTCCTTATGTTTTTCCCTGTAACCCAAATGCTTATTTACGCAAGTGAAACTGTACCGAGGCCAAGTGCAGCACGAATCCTCTGTTAACTGGAGACTTCTGAAGTAAGACAAAAAGATGACTACCTTTAAAGAACAGACAGGAAAATCAAAATGCACTGAAATATTTTTGTGTAAAAAAAAAAAAAAGTGTTTTATATAACTTAGCATACAATAGAGGTTAGTTCTTCCTGTACTTAAACAGGAGATCCTAGTCTCCTATGTTCATCTTGTTCTTGAGAAAGCAGTCTTATCCTCTCTCTCAGTTTCTCTATTTCTTCCTCTTGCTGTCTCACCTTCTGTTGTAGGTTAGAAATAACCTGAAAATGAGAGTCAGTTTAATTCGTTTACAGACAGACAAGGATAAAGTCCTATTAATGTATCTGAGTTGTGTTCACAATCCACCGCAGACACATTCCGCAGCACCATAGCTGTTCTGTGTATTTGACACTACAACTTCATCCACAAACAAAAAAGCGGGGCAAGGAAGGGGAAAATGATGAAAAGATTCTGCAGAGCCAATGAATAGCTTCAAAGGCTTTTCTGAACTATAAAAATACCTCAAGCTGTACGTGAATCAACTGTCCAGTCATCATAAAGTTACCTTATCCTTAATGACCACTCATTTCACCAGAAACATTAATATAGTAGGCTAAATACTGTAATCAGAAAAAAAAATCTCCATCACACAATCCTCTTAAAACAAAAAACCCCATAATACAGGCAGGGAAACAACAGGCGTTTTCTATGTCTTTATCCTGTAAAGGTTGAGGTTATTGGCATAACTTACATGTTCTGTGGTATGAAATAGTTCACTTTCACGAAGCTGAGCAGCAGTTGGTCTTTCTGTAGATCTCTGACTGGTGAGGAGTTTAACGTACTTGGCTTGAATAGGCCATTTTTTGTAGAAAGTATGAGGAATTTGGCCATTCCTTAAATGTGTAAGAACTTCTGTTCTTTCCATTTCTGTTCCAAATGGTTGGAAGAGTTCTAGCAGGATAACACCCATGCTGTACATGTCTGACTGGTAAGGGGGAGAAGAAAAAGTTCTGGGATAACCGGTGTTTTTAGTTACTTTCTAGATTTCTTTTTCTCATAAAAAATCCACAGTATGAAAAAGTTTCCCGACAAGTTTCATGACGTGAAAAGTATCATGACACTACTAAAGGAACACAAATTCAAATCTATATAGATTCTTCAAGATTATCTTAGAAACGCAAACAATTTTTGCATTAGCAAACTAGAAGACAAAGTTGAAATCCATGTTTCAACAAAAACATTAGGAGTAGCAGTAGGAAGAGTATGTATTTACCAAATACATATTTACCTACTGAAAGGCCTGTTTTATTCTTACTATTGTAATTTGTTAATAGAAAAAAAAATACTCCCTACCTTGAAATCATAGTGAGATCCCTGCAATTGTTCTGGTGAGGCATAGAGGCAAGTCCCCACACCTGAAGTATGCGTCAGTCCTTCAAAAAGGCAATTTAGACTTACTCAGCTAGTGTTGCATTGCTACCATTTCACTTCAGAATTCAATATTTAATGGTTTTAATATCATAGAAACCCCACTAAGCTTTTTTCTCTTACCATTTATCCTCTCTGTCTTAAACCACTGGTCTGCATCATCCCAAAGAAGGTCTTTGCAGGCTAACCCAAAGTCTCCTATTTTTACATGATGATCTGATCCATGCAGGAAGATATTTCTGGGCTACAAAAAACAGACAGTATAAAACCTAAAATACATCTATATAAAGAATTACGAAATTTCAGCTGTTTTGAAGTCTGTAAAATCCAGTGTTTCAGAGGTATAATTATTTAACACTTTCATTACTGAGAGAGAGAAAAAACAGTCATAGCTGATGCCAAATTATGTGTTAGCAACATTTGGGCAGAAAGACCACATATGAAGGATCTAGAAAACAGGAAGAAATGCAAAACAGGAAAAACAAAGATTTAGTGGAAAGATAAAGTTTTGGGTTTCTTTTTCCCAGCAGAAAATAGGAAATTTGCAGAACAGTAACATTAACAGGAACAGGCAAGAGCAGACAGCAAATTAGAGCAACCGATGTAGCAGGAAGGAGGACTAAGCATCATCTTTGGGCTGGACATAATGTAAAAAAAAAAATATACTTTTCTATATGATAAGCACAGCTGCAACATGCTACTTTGTTCTGTGAAGTTACTATGAAAAAAAAAAGTGATGAGAGACTTGAGTAGAGAGCACTGACTGGAGAAACTGAAATAGTTTTATCCATGTATTTTCGCTTTAGGACCACTAAGGAGGAGAAATGCTAGCATTATGCGCATGGCAAGTCTGCCAGTGACACCAAGCTGGGTGGTGCAGTGACCCAGGAGAAGTGTGCCCATGTGACCCTCGTGAAGTTCAACATGGTCAAGCACAGGGTCCTGCACCTGGGTCAGGGCAACCCCCGGTATC
>RSEF01000014.1:2696908-2730714 GCA_003993805.1 Himantopus leucocephalus
CTGGGCTGGTGGGAGGTGTCCCTGCCCGGGGCAGGGGGTTGGACTAGATGAGCTTTAAAGGTCCCTTCCAACCCAAACCAATCTACGATATTATAATCTAGAGGCCCAAGCACTGCCAGATTATGTCTGTATGCACTGATGAGATGGAACTTCTGCTTGCTTACACTTCTGTGAGACTCACTGGCCTGAAGCTGAACTATGATGACTCATTTCTCATGCTATAAAACTAGGAAGTAGAGGAACTGAAGGCATAACACCACGTTATGCATTCCTGCTGGGCACAAAGAAGCTGTGGTTAGCAAATACAAGTTAATGACCAAGCTTCTCGTAGGTCATAGCAACTCATAAAATTTCTTCTAACAACTGAAGTTTTGGGACCTGCTATTACATTACACCCTACCAGTCCAGAAGTTTTAGTCTAAGTAATTTTATCTTAATAAAAAGAAATTAACTTAAAGCAATGTTTTATGGTACAGAAATAACAAGAGACTACACAGCACTTCAACTTCTCCTACTAAATTTGCCTAGTACTTGCAGGTGGGACATCCATTTCAAACAAATTTCAGAGAAATCAACCAACTTCACAGCATAATACAGAAGTGCCTCTGTATCTTACAAAGTGTAAACCATCAGACAAACCCTGAAATGAGTAATTACAAATGTGACTGACTGCCATGTTTATGCGAACAGTCTGATGATGCCTTTTCACCTATATCCATTCTTTTTCAGTATTATCTTAACTTAGGACACCGACAATTCTGGCTGGACATCTCTTCACGCAGCCGTAGGGTCACTAACACAGAGGTGGCAGCAACTGTAATCGCCTCTAGAGCAAACACTAACTTTGCCAGTCCAACCTGTGGAAGAACTGCCCTTCGTGTTGCAGTGTGCACAGCACTGTCTAAAGCAAGGAGAATTTTCGGTGTCAACACAGATTGCACCCGTGTACTATTAGGTAATGGAGCCAACATTAACACCCAAGACGAAGGATCAACAGCTATTCATAAAGCCTGCTCAGGTGGCAGAGAGGAAATAGTTGATCTTCTGTTACAGTATACAGCAGACAGGAACAGTTTAACAAGAGATGGGCAATCTCCACTGTTCTCATTTCTTCAATGCAGCTCAAATGTAAAAGGTACAGCACCGCTGAACAAGTCGCTAGGCTTCTCATCTCCACTGAAGTGAAGCGATAATCAAGGATGCCTACCTACCTGGACTTCTGTTCTCACAATTTCAGATGCTGAAAGCCTTTCTTATAACATTATCACAGAAATTATTGCCTCTGCAAGATATCTGCAAAATCACTATTACAGGAATATATGGTGAAAACAACGAGCACAGGCTCAAAACCAGGCTCCCAGTAACTGTATGGAATTCTTTATACAACTACAAGGACTTCAGACAATAAGGCCATGATGTTGTTAAACAGGAAAGCAAACAAAAAAACTATTGACCCTGAAACAGTCAGCAGAAAAATTAAAATTAATCCAGAATGAAGATTGTGTGTTTTCAAGTAGTTCCAAGTTTCCACATGTGGAGTTTTAATCATCAAGATGATTTTTGCATTAATTTCCTCATATAGCCACTGAATCAGATGCAGTGAACCTCTGCAGGAAGCAGAGTAGGAAAATACACATTCATGTTCTTGCTATTCAATTCTATCAGCTTAAGGGGAGGGGGCCGAGGGGGCAAGATATATCTACCTATGCTTTACATTTAAGCCAGCCAGTAAGTAAATAAAAGCTATTCTTACGATTACAGTTCCAAAAAACCTTCACAGGAACATATAAAGGACACCCTATTCTAAGAATTCAAAATGTTATTTTTTTAAGTCTGCTCTTTGTTACTTTTAACAGAAATGAAACCAAAACTTTTCAGTCACTAATGTCACTTATGATTTCAGTCCTTTAGCAGAGAGAGCAACCATTTTGAAAGACAGCAATTATTCGCAACAGAGGGATTTTTTTTTTAAAAAAAAGCAAATAACTATAACTTGGACATATTTTCAAAAGCTAACTGGCATGCTGTTAACAAACTGAGGTGTAGTCAAGGGGCTTTGCTTATTTGTATAATTACCTAAAAGAATTTTTTTTTAAGTAATTAGACAATTTAGGTCCTACCCTGGTTAAGGAAATACCAAGACAAAACAAAACCAATCTGACCATCCCTGTTTAGGACAAGAAAACGGCTTCACAACGGAGAAGACGTTTCCAGAGCTTAATCATAGTTCACTTGTAAGTCAATATAACCAAGTACTATGCGTATAGTAAAGAAAGTATGGTACTGGTACAGCACAGACAATGTATTTTTCCATATGGTAACACAGCTAAATTCTTAAGAGCCTAAGTCATCTCAAATTTAACTATTAAGCTGCTTTCATTCTCCCATAATGTAAGCTATCTTTGTTTTCTTTATCCTCAAGTAATAATTTGATGAACTTACTTTAATGTCTCGATGCATCACTCCCATGCTGTGAATATAGCATACTCCTTCTAATAACTCTTGAAAAATTTTCATTGTCCAGTGGACATCCACAAGGTGGTATGGACCTTAAAACAATTTAAAATCTAAATTATTTCAGCTAATTTTACTGAGTTATTTAAGCTTATAGTGGTATGTCTTATTGAATTCTGTTTATTTATAATGTAGAAGACATTTTTAACAGAATGAGCATAGGTTAAAAATGGAATTTCCCTAAGATAGTATTTTTGAAACAGTAAAAAGTCACTAACCTCAAAATTCCAAAAAGGAAAGTTCAGGGGACATGAACATATGTCTGCCTGAAAACATTGCTCCAAACCCCACCAGACAGCTATTTCATTACGAATTTAACAAACTCTTTACTTCCATGTAAGTACTGAATTGGAACGAAAGATACAGTTCCAGATAAACTCATACTAATTTACATAATAGCAAGTTTTCTGTATAGATTTGCACCTTTCCTTTTTGGATCCTAATCCTCTGCTGTTGTGCTACCCTCTGAAATTCCCAAGACTCCTCTGGCTGTAGCTGTCCTAAATGAACTTACCTTTTCCCACATTATTATTTTATTAAACTACACTGTCTTCCTACTCTAATGACCCAGATCTAACACATCTGTTGCCACTTTGAACACTCACCGTTTACTCCTACTTAGGTTTCAGTTTCTATTAAGAAAGTCTAACCTATGAGAGCATTCACCTTTCCTCTCCTGTCGCCTGTGAAAATGTGTGAAAAGGGCATTTTGCAAGGTCAAATGCCCTAGTAATTCTGCCTTGCCTGACCAGGAATGTCATCTTCCAGCTTATGAAAGCTAAAAAGACTATAATTACAGGAGAGATTTGTGGAAGTCAGCTGACAGCTGGTAAACCGTACTCCATGACTGAGGAGAACAACAGATTTATTTTAATAGCAATTAAAACTAAGATTAAACATTAATCATACAGTTTATGTCTTACAATCTGTTAAGCATATGCTTTTTTTATACAACCACCCCAGATAAAGGAACATGTCTCTAATGCTTTAAGAGCATTAGACTTGTTCTTCCAAATGTCAACCATTATTGAAGACAGCTTGGTATCAGGGCGTGAGAACTCCTCTGGCCACTCAAGCAAAGTAAATGTTAGATTCTTTAGACCAATGACAAATTAGCCTGTGTAGGAGTTTTGATCTTTATGAACAAACTTACAAGCTTTTAAGTATGTTGTAACCTATCTGCAACAAAAGATGTATTTATTTTTTCCACAGCAGATAAATTAGCCTGTGAAGAGCTCTACTTTGTAGCAGCAAGACTACTACCAAAGCAAAATTTCAATTATTTAAACAGCTTACTGAGAAAAAGAAGATTTTGTCAATAAGAAACTCTATTCCAAATAAGTAGCATTGCCCAGGTACAGATCTCTCCAGGTAACAACTATGCCTCAGGCATAAATTCATTCTTTTTTAAAGAGTTGTCTAGAACTTAAATCTCTTTTACCAACATCTATCATACAAAGATTCAGTACTAGCTGCTATTTGATTAAATGAATAAAGAATCTAATTAAGAAGATCCATATTGTAAGTTGCTGAAATAAAACACAAGTTCAGGCAAGTGGACTTCCAATTAGGAAAAAAGAAGTATTTGCTTTATAACGAATATGTAAATTTTTAAGACAGTGATGAATCTTACTGGAAGTTTCCTCTGTTCTCTCGTTGCATCTTTTATTACGGTCAACAATCCAATCCCACAAGGATATTTCACAGAGTTGCATCTGTATATGAAGCATCAAACGATACTCCACCTAACAGAAAAACAATGGTCCATGATTTTGCCACTGTAATCTGAACAGTATTCTCTTAGTTATTTTCTTTAAAAAAAAAAAACTAAAAAAAAACCCTAAAAAAACAATTAGATACCAAAATGACATCAAATACAGTATTACTAATCTACTGCATTCAAGAAGCAGATGCAACGACGTTATCTAGTTTGGGGTTTTTTTTTTGGCTTGTTCCTCAAATTTTAACAATTGTTATATGATAAAATCTAAGAAAATAGCCAGCTACATACCTTAATATTCAAATTACAGTTTAAAAGCTTCTAGACATACTGAACAGAGGTTCATTCTGGCTTAAGAAAACAGTATAAATCAATATAAAATATTAAAAAAATTCAACCTCTTGATATGGAATTTTATGATTTATTAACATGAATATATAACTTTACACTCAGTTTCTGATAATGTACTAGTTCATCTGATAACCTGGACGACTCAAGTGAACACCTTTAAAAACTTGGATTTCTTGCAAGAGGGAACTCCAAACGACAGCAATAGCTTGAAGCATTCCAGAGCTGGCTGTGCTATACAAAATGTTTCAGAAAGCCAACCAAGTTTTAGAAGGATAGGCAGAGTGGTGATTCCCTGCCCAAATCAGCTCCTCTCTGTTTCACATGCAATCCTACAGGCATCATGTTACATACCTAGACACTTCCATCAATAGTATCTGAATTAGCCATCATTACTGAATACTGAAGATTTTAAAGTTTGATCTTTTTTTTTTTATGCAGGATTAGTACTTTTTATTCATGCAGGTACTTTGAAAGGATCCCAGATAACTAACACATGGAAACTTTCTCGCATGCCGAGTTTTGCCAGCTACTCTGGTCAGCTTCCTTGTAATGGTGTTACCCCCTTAAGTAAAAGTTGTCTGTATTTTTTGTTTTAATTGCAGTAATTTCAGGTTTTTTTAATCTATCGTTATAAATCATCCCTCTGCCTACCAAACTATACTTTACAATCATCATTAAATTAGACAGCAGTTAACTGTATTTACCTCAAACCCTCCACAGAGAGCTATATCATTCTGGGAGCGTTCTTCAGTGCAGGACTTACTTCCAGTGCTAGCACCTTGATCCAGACTAGAATGAGGTCCTGATGCCGAATGATTTTTCACATCAGTTGATCTACTGCTAACACTACTTACAGAGTCTTCTTGCAATTCTATGGATAATTCACATTTGTTTGGTTTCATATGCTCTTTACTATTGCTGTTTGTAAAATCATTCCTTACATCCATATTCTGCGCTAATTCACTATCCGTGTTTCTAAGACCGGTTCTGTCGCAGGACTTCTTTTCTTGTGAAGTAAGGTCAGCAAAGATAATTGAACTACCACTTTCCACACTCTGAATGTGACAACGATCACTGAAAACAATAAAGTACGGGAGAGAAATCAAAATACGTACACAGTTTTATGCCATCTATTTGTGATACACCATTCTGAAAACTTTTTTTTTTTCCCAAATGCAAACTGCATTCCAGAGCAAGAGTTCAGCTCCTTCCCTACACAGAACTTGAGGATGATGTAATTGGCAGTGTGGGCTCCAGCCTTTTCAATGCCCTCCCCCAGGAGGGATTTCTGACGGCTGACCCAGACACTGATACACATAGTACTGGGTCACAGCATTCCCTGGACAGAAGAATGATGCATCTCCTTTCCTTTAAACCCAGGAAGTCACGCTGTATTTCTCACAGGGCTCCATCTCCTTACTGAAAGGGCTAATCAACACTGCTGAGAAACAGAAGGCCCCATCGCCCCAATAAGACTCCACTATAAACTAGAGAGGTCCAAAGAAGGTAGAAGTACCCAGCAATACTCCCCAGCTTACACAACCAGAAGAGAAACAATGACAAGGATAATTAAGACTTTTTTTTTTGTTGTAATTTGCGCTTGTGCAATATACGCTGAATTCTGTACTCTTTTAATGTTCCTTTAAAAAAGAGCCTTATGTTAAAGCCAAATAAATGTTATTACTGAGATTTATCATACTTACTTGCCACTCTCTTGCTCCAAAGATAATGGCTGCAACTCCATTATTGTTTTATCTATTGGATGAAAAGATAAATATGGTATCTTACAAAACAAAGCATGCATACATTTACTATAAATTAACATTTAGGCTATAGCACCTTACTGAATTTAACTTCATTACGTGTAGATATCTTTTTCTCTATTACTGCTGCTGCAAAAGGTGTTTCTTAGTGTACTAAGAAGCAACCATAATACGTTTTTCATTTTTCTTTAACTGAAAAGAAAATACATGTTGTACAAGGTCACTGAAAGGGTTGTACTGGGCCCTCTTACATATTCACCTAGATTTCACCTTTAAGAAGTTAGCCTGTTCAAAATTAGGGCTTATAATGTATATGATAATACACAGTAAAGGAAGCAACTTCACACGGCACCATCCTTTGCATCACCCTGCTGCTGTTTTGATGACACCTGGCATTTTGGAAATAATTTTCATTAAAATTGTATATTTATGCAAAAAAACAGTTTGTGTTAGCACACAGAAGCAAATATGAAACACCAATCTTGTAAGCCAAGGAAAACTACCTATAGATCTAGTTATGTACTTACATTATCACCATTAAATACATGTGAAACACTCCTAGCACTACGAAGTTGCACCCTTCAAGATTCCCAGTATCAGCGGTTACAAAGTCTTGCCTGTTTTACTATACTGTCAACTTCCCATGCGTTTTCTTTTGTGCTTATAGCTGACTGGGTGTCAAGTCACTGCCTTGGAAAGCAATAAAGTCACACAGAGCATAAGCAAACCTCCCACCCAGAGAGGATCAGAAGGTTTAACTGCTAAAAGAATTCCAGAAAAGGACAAGAAAGAAAGGGATCAGTAGAATAGGGTTACCAAGGGACCAAAGGACAAAGTGGGGGAAGAGCTGAGAACAAAGAACTTGACAGAAAAAAGGGGGTGGGGAAGAAGGTGTAAAATGAACATACAAGTTGATAAATTCTCAACAGTTACAGACAGTAGCTGATACACAAAAAAACAGATTGCTCTGACACTGCAGAACTATGAAATACAATTCATCAAATTGAAAAACTCTCCTGGGGAAAGCAAAGTAAGAGGGAATCTCTTTTTTTTTTTTTCTCCCATTAAAGTATTTATTTTCAGGTTCTCTCAGTTTTCTAAACTCTTTTCCAGATAGGAAGAGAAGCATAGTGGGAGACTTACTTTAGTTTTGCTACAGCTCTCAGATTTCAAAACATGGTAGCAAATTCATGGGGTTTTTTTTGCCTGTTCACCACTTTTCCCCCAATATCTGAAGTGGCTCATTCCCCAGTACTCATTCTTCTCCCTTGTCAACTCACTACTTTTTGCTTTAAGAGGTTTTCATTGCATTCCACTGAATTTCACACATATTTAAAATCCTCCTCACATATTATCTGAAGTGAAGCCAATACTTCCACAGTTCCAAATTCATCATTAAGCAACAGGTAAGTTATTAGGCAAGAGATGGAAGTGAATAGAGGGAGAAGACCTGGTGGTCACCTGTAGTTTGCTTTTTTGGGTTGTTTTAAAGAGGGGGGAGAAACAGTTATTTTATAAGAGAAATAATATTCTCCTGCAAATCATAGTACAGAGCAGGATGCAAGCAAGAATTACACAATATGCTGTACTTTCCTTTTGGGCGTACTGTTTGAACTTGTTCCATCCAAGCAGTGTGATAGCCTACAATATTAGGATGTTGCAGCCCAGCCAGCACTTTAACTTCTCGTAGCACCTAAAAAGACAAAAAAGCCCCCAGTATGACTGTCCTTTATTCCGAGTGCTTAAACCCAAAAGATAACAAAAAATAACAGTTTCTGACAGAGAAAGAACAGATAAAATTATTACAGTAATGGAGAAAATCTGGAAGCTTTAAAACAAATTATGATTTTCACAGTTGCAGAGATGATCAAGTTAATAATAAGCTTCCTTTAATGGGCTTAAATACCTCTCATTTACGTTTTTTCTATCAAAAATTGTCAAATCGTAGAAACTCAGAATGCGGACAAAATTTTATTAATGTTTTTGATGTTTTGGGAAACAACTGCATAACAAAATTAACTCAGAATCAGCTAGAGCAGACAAGGAGTTAAAACAGAGCTGAAACACAGGAAAAAGAATACCTTCATGCAATCTCTTCTTGTAGCCTTCTTAATGTTAATTTTTTTGATAGCATAGAACTGACCATCTAACTTGTTTCTGACCTGTAAACAATTGCAATAGGACAAAACTAGTTGTTGATGTGTTTAGATTAATGAATTATTAAATCCTTTAGAACCAACTATTTTCTAAAAATTAATTTCAGATAACCTTTCACCTGTCTCAGAGAACGAAACTGGTATTAGGCCCCAGCTGTCTAAGATAAGGATACTCCGCTTTCGCCTTCTTTCAGGACTGTAAACATCTTACCCAACCTTTGTGAAATAGGTAGCTTTACAACTATCTTTCCATCAATAAAAAAAATGTTGGTAAGTCCTGATAACTGCTTAAACAGGTTCTCAATAAATCTGTGAGACCACAACTGTCATTTACGTATGGCACATACCACATGGGGAACCTTACGCTGGCCATACGCTACAAGTATTTAATACAATTCAAAACATCGGGTTGGACGGTTTATATTCAGATTAAGGCCACTTTTTTTCACACAGCCACAACTGGAACATTGCAGTGTGCAGACTAATCAGTTCCTGAGGATGATTTAAGTCAATACATCACAACACTTCACACAAGAAATAAGGAGTTTTCATTCACTTTAAAAGGGTCAAAATACACAAAGTAAAATATCCGATATATCCTGCTTCTGACAAACAGAAAACAGAAACCACAAATCAGCATCTTTCGAAGTGAAATGCCAACATCCTTCACATGTGTGGGTTTGCACCTGTTCTACTGGAAAATTAGTGGCTTTATTTTTCTATTAGAAAAATAAACAAAACAGTGAAAACAGTAATTCTAAATTTCAAAGGAAAACTAGATATAAACTGATGAGTTATAAATGGGAGGTGAAGAATACCTTGTACACTTTACCATATCCTCCTTTTCCTAGCCTTGAAACCTCATCAAATTCATTCAAGTATCGTGAAGTCTGTGCTTCAAAGAGAACTTCTTTCTCCCTAATCAAAAAAGTTAGGCTGCATTAAACAAAATTACAACTCATAAGAAAGGTATTACACAGGCTACAGGTGTACACAATCTAGAAATACTATTTACATTACGAAAAGAAGAAAATCCTTTGCCAATACCATAGTGAATACTAAAAACCAGCAGACTGTAATAGCATGCATGTGTTACAAACCCACACTCTGTGTTAACAGAAGTATTAAGACGGTATCTTTAAATTTATGCCTGATAAATGTTGTTTTCCTGAATGGCGGCACTAACTGTGAGAACTGTACTGAAGACGGAATTTTCACCAGATCGTTTTGAGAAATTTTCTTTTTTTTTTTTCTTTTCCAAGTTTCAGAGCCAAAATATGAAATGCAGTATTAATTAAATTCAGAGTGGAGCACGGAACGTTACAGAGGGAGTTGTTTAATATTTTTAAATGCTTTGAATACATACCCAATTGCACGGGAATCTCCATTATCAAGTTCCTATGAAAGAACAAAATCCAACATAAAAACATGCCATACAGATTAACAGGTCTACCATGCCATCAGCACAGACAGCTTAATCAAAATAGAAACTACAGTTACGTTCTTAGAAGAAAACGAGGTTTCCGATATCCATTCATTGTGCAGAGAGCTTCACCAAATTAAAGTATTATTATGCCACCAGTAATCTGCTAACATCTCTCCACTGGAGAGATTACCGCCCTTTAGAGTTCTGCTGGCAAACAGGATAAAATGAGGGCTTTAAAGTGTGCTTAAGACAAAATTAACTAGCTTAGTTCAAGCAGCAAGATAAGCAAACTGGTCTGATTCAGCAGCCTGAAGCACATTACGCAGTATACAAATTATGCCCTCCACTAATGTAACTAGGAGAGTGTTAACATAGTCAACTGGAACAGTTAGAAGTTGAAAATGGGTGTCTGCCCATTGTCAAAAAAAGGTGTAGCAATACTTAAAACACCTGGTGTGAGTTTATAAAGATTTTAACTTTTGGTTTTTATTAATTAATAGGAAACAAAATACTGCTGGCTTTAAAAGCTTTGGTTTGCACCTGCAGAACCGGAACATGCCATCCCAAACAGCTAAGGCAGAATGGGAGTACCACTTTGTATAATTATTAAAAAGACCCAATCCAATATTAAAAGACACCCCCTCCCAACAAAAGCTTCTTTGGATGCAATGATGTGTTAATTCCTTAATGCAGAGGTTGCCAAAGAAATTTAACAAAGCTTACCCCATTAAGTATTTGTCGATTAGCTGCTTTCATTAGTTCTGTAATGGCTCTATTATGCTGCAGTCTTACAGTACTAAATTCATCGCAGAAGGCAAAAGGGGAGAGCAACCCTGTTCTTGTGAAAGCCTGGCGAAGTACTATATGAAGGAACAGAGAAAGGTCACATTAAATAAATCCTGCCAGCAAGACCATATAAACAGTTGTTGTTTTTTAAACTTTACTTGAAAGATAGCGCATCTGAAAAACTGAACAGTCACTCCTACTCTAATGCCATTTCCCATACTCTTAGCAATAAAAATTAAATCCAAACTAGAGCTGCTCTGTGGGAATTCCTTTGCATAATACAGTTATTTGCCATGCCCTTCATGGTCACAACTGCACTTCCTCTTCCTCCTTATCTCAGCAAATGAATTATACAAACATCCACCCATTCACTTACTAGTCCAAGGGTGAAAAGAGAAATTCAAAGCATGTTCACATTTATGAGGAGACGTTTATAAAAAAGTGGTTATGTCAAGATTTCCTAATTCACATACAAACTCAAACATTTGTGTACGTACTCATAGTAAAGAATTAAGTCACTCCCTTCCATCCCTCTTGAAGCACCATGTCTCAGCTGGAGTAAAACAATGCTGTGGCAGACAAAAAAACTAACAAGCACAGGAGATGGGTGCAACTGTGAAGATGCCACAAAAATGTACTTAGAAGTTTTACGAGTTCCAGGACCTTCAACCAAACTTGCTTGTAAGAGTTTTTCTAAGATGTTTCTTTAGTACCACTATTTCAAAAATCAGCCTATTACTTTATGTTTTAAAGGAGATAAAAATTATTGAAAGTGAACCTATAAGAAATCAGGAATTTTGCTGCACAAGCCTTATGGACCCAGCTACACACACCAGAAAAGTGGGAAAACCCCAGCCTTGCCAACATGCATATACCAGCCAAAACCACAAAATAGATACGATTACTGCAGTATATTTTTCTTTTATTCATCAGGTTTATTCCACTTGGGAAACTGGTTTAAACTATACCAACGGAGGAATGTCATTTTCCATAAAAGTACACTGGGAAGCCAAGCAGATACATACTTCGGAAGATACCCGGGTGGTGGGGTGGGTTTTTTTGGTGGTTTGGTTTTTGTTTTGGTTTTTTTTTTTTGTGTGTTCCTCTCCCCAAAGGATGAAATTTAGTTGGGTTTTTTCCC
Source organism: Himantopus leucocephalus (assembly GCA_003993805.1). Taxonomy (NCBI): domain Eukaryota; kingdom Metazoa; phylum Chordata; class Aves; order Charadriiformes; family Recurvirostridae; genus Himantopus; species Himantopus leucocephalus. The sequence continues at coordinate 2,708,766 of RSEF01000014.1, forward strand.
CTGATATTTTTGGTTTTGATACTAATAAGAACCAGGGCCAAACATCTACATCAGACTTAATAGAACAAAAAAAAGACAGTTGACTGCACTGTTGTTACTGGATGCTATAAACGGCTTCAATTTTAAGCATGAGGAATATATTAGATTTCGTTTTCTACAGTTGTGTATAGTAAAGAGAAAAACCTTGGTGATTGTTTCTAAATGCATTAACTATGTGTCTAAATGAACAAAATACCCAAGATAAGTCACATACCAAAAACACACATTTCAAGAGAAACACTTCACACCTAAAATTGCGAGCTTCCTGAATGATAGCAAAAGACTTTTGGGAAAATGAAGGACTTAGAAAGGTATCTATTCTGATTTTCACAGACCATCATTTTGAAAGACTTGGTGAAGACTACGCTACAGCTATTTCTTGATAAATATTTTTATTAAATTCCTCTACTATCTGTGTTTCTAGATCAGATTTAACAGTTGGGTAGTTTACCCTGCTACCCCTCTCACGATGCAACTCACGCGATTTAGCTGGAACAGAACTGCCTGATCTCTGCATCTACAGCAATAGCCTGTTACTGTTTTCAAAAACAAGACAGGTCCTCAATCCCAATTAAGCGGATTCGGGGTACTCATCCTCTGCTCAGAACTACTCCTGTCCCGCGGGGATGAGACGCACAGCCCCGCGCTGATGCTGCGCTCTGGCCCCGCCAGGAGAGCCCGGCGTACGTTGCGGTGGGGCAGTTAGAGAGAGGAAAGGACTCGCTTACTAACTTCGGAACAGACACCTGGAATGAACGGGGTTGTGGGTGTACATGTGGCAGAGATGCTCCAGCAGCGACACGAGCAGCAGCTGGTTCTGGATGGTCGAGGTGAAGTTCACAAACTTCTGCGACCCGTTCGCAACGCGCAGCTCCGCCGGCACATCCGACTCTGGAGGGGGAGACCGGAGAGCGACCTCAGCGCTCGGGGACGCCCGTCCGCCGAACCCCCGGCTCGCACAGGCGCCACGCGCGCCGCCGCCGAGCGACAGCCTTGCGACGCTAATTAGGGAAGTCACTACAGTTAATTTGTGCAAGCGCACACGGAAAGCGGCTAACCGGAGGGGCCGAGGCCGGCCCGCGGGAAGGGGCCGCCCGCGCCGCCCAGGGCCCGCCGGCTGCCGCAGCCCCCGCGGCGGCGCCTCTCCTCCCGGCGACGGGGCAGGGGATGGCGGCGCCTCTGCCCTCCGTCCGTCCCGCCCCGCCGCCCACGGTGCCGCAGAGGGCAGGGCGGCCCCCGCCCGCCCCGCTTACCGTCGAAGCGCGGCTCCGGGCTCTCCTCAGGGAACTCGATGGCGGGCGGCGGCGCGCGGCGGCCCGCGGCCCTCGGCGGGAACCCGCTCCGCCACATGCCGGGCGCCGGGGCCCGGCCTTCGCCCCCCCGCCGGCGGGGCCCGCCCGCCTCCCTGTGGGCGGCCGCGGGGCCGGGCCAGCGCCTATGGCCGCCCTTTGAGCGCGGAGCGGTAAGACGTTAAGTGGAGGAGTAAAGCGCAGCGGCGCAAACGCGGCCCGGAAGGCAGAGCCGGGCGGGAAGGCCGAGGCCGGGGCTCGGGCCGAAGCCCGGCGGTGCGGAGCCGGGGCGGCCCCTCAGGCAGCGGGACTGGCGGAGACCCCTCAGCCCCGCGCGGGGCCGCGGCTCCCCGCACCGCCCCCTCAGCCCCGCGGGAGCCCCCCCCCTTCCCGGGCCCCGAGCCCTGACCGGGGGTCGCCGAGCCCCCTCTAGCGGCTCCCGGCAGCGGCACAGGGGCGGTGCCGGTCCCCGTGTGACCCGGAGGAGCTCGCTTCTCCCCCCCCGCCGCCGCCGCCGCCTCCTTCCCTCCCCCCGCCCGCTGTGCCCGGCCGGCGCCGGGCCCCGGATGCAAGAGGCCGGCGGAGGGACGTCATTGTTCCCCGACGGGCTGTAACAGGAGGCGGAGCGGGCCGGGCTGAGGCGGGGGCTGCGGCGAGGGGGACCCGGCAGCGCCGAGTCAAGCGGGGCCGAGCCAGGTAACGGGGCCGGGGGGGAGCGTCGGGCCTGGGGCGGCCTGCCCGAGCCCGGCGGCGCCGCGTGCGCCCGCCTGCCTGGAAATCAATGGGCCGGGGGAGGGGAGGGGCCGGCCCGGGAGGGGAAGGGACGGGAGGGGAAGGGAAGGCGGCCGGCGGGAGCAGCCGGCGCGGCGCGGCCCGGCCCGGCCCTCCGCGCGCTCGCTCGGCCGCTGCCCTCCCGGCTGGCGGGCGGCCGGAGGGGGTGGGACCCCCGGGCGGGGCGGGGCGCCGGCCCCAGCACGCGGCGAAGGGACCCAGCCCCGCCGCCGCCGCCGCCACCCCCCGGGCCGGCGGGACCGGCCCCCTCCCGGCCCGATGCCTCCGCTCCGCGCCCGCCCGGTCCCGCCGCCGCCGGGGTCCCGCCGGCGCCCGCCCGCCTCTCCCTCCTCGTCCTCCTGCTCCTCCTTCCTCCTCCTGCCGGCGTGGGGACTCGGCGCGGCTTCCCCGCGTCCCGCTGCCGGCGGCGGGGGGCGGCCGGGACCGCCCTGCCCCGAGCCCCGCGGCGCCGTTCCCCGCTCGGCGCGCCGGCGGCTCCCCGCGGGCCCTGCCGCCTGCCGCTCGGGGGGTCCGCGCTCGATTCGTCTCCCCTTCCCGCCCCCCCCCGGCGCCGGCTCCCCCGCCCCCCCGCCGCGTTGCCATGGGCACAGAGTCGCCGCTGGGCGCTGCCTGGCGCGGTCCTGCCTCCAGACGCTCTGTGAGACGCGGGCCCGAAAGGCAGAGTTGGGGCGGGGAGGGCGGGCGCGGCGGGGCCGGGCAGGGCGCTGGGCCTGCCCCCGGACAGGCAGGCAGCGGCGGGGGGGGGCGGAGGAGCGCGGCGGCCCGGCGGGGCGGGAGGCGGCGGGAGGCGGGCGAGGCGTTTCCCTCGGAGCCGCTCCCCGGCCCCCCCCCCCCGCCTCCCGGTCGGGGTCGGGGTCGGGGTCGCTCTGCCTGTGCAGGGGCTCCCGCCGCTCCCGGGCGCGGACCGTTGTTGCCGGCGGGCGCGCCGTGCCCGTCCGCGGAGGCGGCCTGGCGGCTGCCGGCGCCTCAGGGGCTTCGGGAGCCAAACCCCCCGCGGAAGGCAGAGCAGGGGCCGGCCGGGCCGGCGGCTCAGGCCCAGCGCCGGCAGGGGAAGGGGCCGGGGGCGGCCGGTTCCGTTCCGGGCGGGCGTTGAGCGGGGCCGCGGTGGGCACCGTGGCGGGACCGGGACGCCGGCGGCCGCGCGGTGCCCGCCTTCATAATTGGCTCCCCATTAAGGGCAAAGCGGTGGTTAATGTCGCGTTTCGTGGCTTGGCGGCCGGACTGCTTTTTAACGGCAGTAAGGCGGGCGCGGCGCGTGTGTTCGGTGTTGGTCGTCCCCCCCGGTGGCGGTGCGGGGGGCGGTGCGGGCCCCTCGGTGCGGCGGGCAGCGCCCCCCCCCCCCCGNCCGGCTGCCCGGGCCCTCTGGCGTGGGCATGGTGCTGCCCTGCGGTCACGGGTGGAGGTGTTTGTTTTGTGGTGAGAAAAAGGCGCGGTGCCGCTGCCGGCCGGGCGCGGCTTTGTGAGGGGCGCCCCGTGCGCGGTCCTCCGCGGCCGTGAGGTGCGGCGCGCGAGGCGGGGCCAGGCTGAAGTGCGGGGGTCGGGGCGTAACCGGTGTGTGTGTTCTGTGGGGAGACTGCCGAGAGGCGTGTGAGCGGCGCGGATGCAAAACGCCAAATGGGAAGAAAGTGACTGTGTTGTCTGTTTCACTTTGCAACTGGGAAACGCGCTGGGACACGTTTATTATGACATCAGCGCCGGGGAGTAACACCCGGTGCACGCGGCAGCGTAAACTCACATTCAGCAGGGGTGCAGGAACGGGATCGGTGCGTAGGTGAAGAGCGGGAGAGGAAAATACCACTGCTGGTAGTTTTTGTACTTCTTTGTCAAAGAGGTGTGTTATGTCCAGATTAAGAATTATAGGGACATGTTTTGAGAAAGCGGTGGATCTGATTTAGCCTTACTAGCGTTGGTCCTTGCTGCTGTGCAGTGCTTCGTGTCTGGTAATGTGTCACTCGGTTGTCAAAAATAGAAAATACGTAAGGCTTACCTCCTTGATTAATATAACGCCCAGGCTTTTTTTGTGATAATAGTCTCTGTTTTGAGTACGTTGTTGAAACGCTTTCCCTTTCAGTTGGAAAAAGGAGATGCCACTGGTGTCTGCAATTTGAATCTTGTCTGAAAATCACTGAGCCCAAGAAGGGTCATCTCAGTCTTCCAAATAGACAAGGGTGTCTTCATTTCTCAGTAAAATGAGAGGGATTTTTTTCAGTTTTGTGTATTATCTTCTCAGAAATGGAAAATGTGTGTAGAGTAGATTTTAAATCAAAAGCTTAAAAGAGAAAAGGATCTAATTGAAGGCTTTGCACATAATTTGTCTTTTGTGGGACTAGAAGTTCTCTAATTTACTGTGCTTTGTTTAATCCACCTTAACTTTTAGCAAAAGCAACCAAGTTGTGCCATAAATCTGAAACTGCTTTATGCTTTGTTCTCTCAGTTATTTCAGTATAACAAAGCAGCTTATGCTTTAAACCCTCGGTTAAGTTTATAGTTTCCCTAAACTTAAAAAGGGCCTACGGGTTATAGTAAGGTAGCAGCAAAAATTTACATATAGAAATTGATAGTTGATCATGTAATTATTCAGCAGCTTACTATGCACACACAATTACACATATTTCAGGAGGTATCATCTTGAAGCCCAATCAGCATTCTAAAAAGGACTTAATATCAGTTATTGCCTCTGTCCTTGAGGGCTGAGGGTTTGTTTTGCTTTCTTGTACGTTCAGCATTTCCTTTTTATAGCTGACATTCCTCTGTTGTTTTGCCAGGGAAAAATGTACAACTTTACATAAGTAGGACTGAAAAAGATGCATTTTGGTACAACTTGTTGGTAAGAGTTGTAAATGTGATAGGTGCAAAATACCACAAGTACTGCTGCCAAAATTGTATCCAAACAAATATTTCTTAGAGGGGCAGAAGAAAACCAGGCAGAAATAAATTTACAAGTGTTTTCTTGCTCTCTCTTCCCAAGGTTTCTCGGAGCTATATCCCATCCTATGTGTCTCGGAGGTGTGTGGTTCACAGGAGAGAAAAGACAGGATCTCAACAGGACAGCACTTGAATGGGCCACTACTTACAGCTGCTTTTATAAAAAACGCCTTCGTAACTGTAATGGATTAAAATCCCATGGAAGAGTAAGGAATGTCATGAGTCACCAGCTCTGCAGAAGTTAAAAGTAATACATTTTTGATGGGAAATTCTGTTTTGTGTGGTTTAGTTTTGGGTTGGTTTGGTTTTGGGGGTTGGGGGAGGGGGGGGGCATTTCAATCATTCTTATGAGATAGTTAGTTCTTCATGTTATTTCTTTGAGATTAAGTGACAGGATTTCTCATATTCTTTTCTTTCTGGAATGCTTTTTGACATTCCTCTGTCAACCAGAACTTTTGCCTCTGTTACAGATATGAACAATGACCATAGTTAACAAGCCAAAATCTTCTAAATCTAAAAAATCGTCATCGAGGCGGTCTGACAAATCTAAGAAACCCCGTACTAAAAAAATGACGTCACGCACCGCAAACTTGAGCCGTGTACCACCTGCAGAAGATCCAAACAAAGTCTCTGACAAAGGACCTGGGGGTGCTATTTATTGTAGATCATCTCAAAAATCTAAGCCTTTTGCCCAAAGAGATCTAGGTAAGTGTCTTTTGTCCTCCCCCCATTTTTCTTAAAAACAAACCAAAATAGAAGTAGAAAATGCAGTTATTAGTTGTTGCAGTGCTATACAATGGGACTACAACAAATAAAGACTTCAACGGTAGACTTCAATTTTGTGAATCCCCTAAGACAACTAAAGTGACTGGTGTTGCAAAACTTAGTTTTGATCTATTTACAATCAGTTATGGGGAGCTTTTTATAATACACAGACTTATCCAGGTCTTTTCTGTTATGCAGAGAAAAGTACATTTTTCTGTTGCTATTCGTGGCTTCCATTATTCACAAATCTTTGAATGATAACACTGCTCAGGAAGAGATCTGATATCTGTAGGGTTACCTTCTGTGCTAGTTAGTTGCTTATTTTTCTGTCTTAGTTCTTATATTTATTACCCTATAATTACAAGTGTAAGTTTGCAGTTTAAGTTACAATAAGGAAAAAAACAATAATTGAATTAAGAATCAGATTAAAGACTCTAGACAGAAAGAAACCTGGCGAAAGTTACTAAAATCAAAGGGGCAGTTTGTCTTGCATTAGAAGAATTAAAACAGATGAATAAACTATTGTCCAAAACAGCTTGTTGACCAACAAATTTGAGGGGCAGTGTTAAAGCTGTGCGTCATGTGTTTTTGTGTTTCGGAGTATAGCTGGTTCTTCTGGGTGCTCCTGCAGAACACTACTTTTTAAATATCGTTTTTAAAACAAAACCAATACATCTTTTTTAAAATACAATTTTCTTGCAGTTGTTAATGACGGAATTGCCCCGCCACAAAGGATTCTTTTTCCACCTGAGAAAATTTGTATGGATTGGCAACAAAAACAAAGTGTTGGAGTTGGACTGCAGAATCTCGGCAACACGTGTTTCCTTAATTCTACCCTACAGTGTTTGACCTATACGCCTCCTCTCGCCAATTACATGCTCTCTCTTGAACACACCCAGTCATGTGAGTACTTTCAAATGTTGTTATAAATCTGTTGGACAGCTCTGAAGGTGAAAGAACAGCAGTGATTCTGTGAAGAAAACTCTTAGTTGTCCTATTTTATCTGTAGAACCTGGCTTTGAACGCTGTATTAACAGGTGGCTCAGAGTAGCCTATAAAGTGTATTTGCTCATCTAATGCACCATGGTAAAACTTGAAAAAAAGATCATTTCTTGCTTCAGGTGAATAATGAAGTGCATTGTAAAGTAAGGCATTTGATGAACATTTGGCATTTGGGTTTCCTGCTGGTAGAAAGGTGATAAAGTTTAGGATGTTGGCATTGTAGAGTCTTAGTCTTCGCAGCCTAGGTACTGTAATGCACTAATACTGTGGCAAATGATACGTTCACTGTTGACCTACTTAAAAAAAACCAAAAAACTACCCTAGAAAGCACTACAAGCTAATCTCTTATGGACTCAAATAGAAATTTTGGGGGGACTGAATTAAAATTTAGACTGATTTTATTCTAAAGAAAATTTTATATTTTCTTAAACTCTTGAATTTGTGTTCTTTGAACTTAATTTTTATTCTTGAATTTATTTAAGCCTAGAAGCCTCTTTTCATATCCATATATGTGTATTTTTACAAAGGCACCTGTGTGCTTTTTAGTCTGGTATCTTAGTATTTATTCCTAGAAATTGGACTGTGTTTTATTACCGTACATAAAAATGATTTCAGGTAAGAATCCTGTTGACAAAAGGAGGGCAGAAATACTAATACATACATTACTTTAATCTTTCTCCCAGAGGATTCTTAGCTGTGTGTCATGTAGCTCACCTAACAGCAGTGTGCTGAAAATAATACACATTCTCTCTTACTGCTGCATCATCAGTGTCAGTATTGTTTCCTCATAAATTCTGCAGAGTGTGGAGTTCACATGCCTGTCAGCCTGCAAAAAAAAAATGACATTGCAATAGTTACTTAGATTTCTCATCAGAAAATGCACTTTAATACAGACTTAATCAACACTTTTATTCTATACAGTTCTGCGTAATAAAATATCACAAAACTGTTGGGATATTGACACCTTGGGAGAAGAGAATGTAGCACAGAGAGTGGACATTGTACCTATAGCTTAAAAATTATTGGGTTTTTTAGTGTTTTTTGTAGCAATGTATATTTTACTAGACTGGGATGCTTTCTTCTTTTCACTCTTCAGGTCATGAAGAAGGCTTCTGTATGATGTGCACAATGGAAACGCACATTAACCAGGTCCTGTGTTGCTCTAACAATGCCATCAAACCTACATCTGTTATCAATGGCCTTAAAAGTAAGTTATTTCAGATGGTTTTATTTTTCAATATTTTTTAATTTTTCAAAGAATCATGCATATAAATGATTTTGATACTTTAAAGAAGAGAGATTTTAGAAATATGGGTTTTCTTTCATTTTATATGAGATAAACATAATAACCTTCTTATTTATTAGGAATAGGAAAACATTTCCATTTTGGCAGTCAAGAGGATGCACATGAATTCTTATGCTTCACTGTTGATGCTTTGCAGAAAGCTTGCTTGAATGGAAGCACCAAGTAAGCATAAACAAATTAATTTTTAAATGTTCTCTAGCCCCTCTTACTCCTTTATTTACTATCATAAATTAAAATCGATGTCCTTGCTTTCCATAAAAAGAAAAACTGTTTGAAGAGTTAACTCTGTGCCTTAAATCTTCTGAGGTCTGATTATGATTTATTTCCAGATTGGACAGATCTTCTCAAGCCACCACACTTATTTATCAAATATTTGGAGGATATCTCAGATCCCGAGGTACGTTTCAAAAATCTACTGTCCTTCGAACTGGTCTGTGACTTTTTGTCTGTCTGTAGTAAAGGAATTTGTTGTTTGACTAAAGTAGTATGTATTAATAATTTAAATTTGCACAGTTACTCTCCTTCACATATTGTTAAGCATTTGTATTTTGATTGCAGTAAAGTGCTTGAACTGCAAAGCAGTTTCGGATACGTATGAGCCATTCCTCGATATTACTTTGGATATAAAGGTAAGATGTTTTGTGAATATGGGTCGAGATGTGTAAAGACTTGTAGAGCTTTCTAAAATGAATTAATTTTACTTAAAAACATACATTGTTAAAACAGAAGAGCTTGGTGGTGGCTGGGAGTGGATTGGACTTTGTTCTTCTGTGGAAGCCATGTAAATGGTCTCCGTGTTTGCATTGGATTTAAGCTGGAAAAATAATAATTATATCTACACAAACAATGAAACTATCATACTTCTAGATTATTCTGCTTCAGTAGACATCTATTGTTAGATTGATGGGTTTGATTGTTCTCATTATGGATGCCAAAGCATACCACAGATGCTGTCTGTGGCACTGCAAAATTTTTTTATTTTGAAGTAGAATCATTTTCAAATGAGGTAAATGCTCAGCATACGTTGTTTCTGCCTCCTTCTTCACAGTGTTTGCTGGTTCACAGTAGGTCACTTAAATATGAACTAGCAAGGTTCTCGCGTAAACTACTAGTAAGTGTTTGAAATTTTGCATTTCAAGTGTCTAAATGCTCTACTTTCTTACTCATCCAGGCAGTTACATCTGTCACCAGAGCTCTGGAACAATTTGTGAAACCGGAACAACTGGATGGTGAAAATAGCTATAAGTGTAGCAAGTAAGATTATTACTAATCACATCTTAATACAAGATACACATTTAATGTATTGCATGACTTAGAGCATAAGTTATCTTTTGATTTCGTTTAGAAATAATGAGACGCAGCTCCCTGTTGTGCTTTCATTTAGTTTTGTTTATACAACTAATACACTGAAATCATTCAAAGCTTGGAAAATAATACATTTGTTTCTAAGTGAGTAACTTTTGTGTTTCTGTTTGAGTACGTGGAAATATATTATAAGAATTGTGGCCGTTAGCTCACATTAGACTTGTACTCGTAGTATTGTCTAGACAGTGTGAAGTTGGACACTGAAATATTCACATGGCCAGAAGTTAACAGGCAGGTCCGATAAGCAGCGCTGAGCTGGAGCACAGCGCTGTGGACAGCGATTTGGGGTGGGAGGCAACATCGGCTTCCTGGAGGTCCTAGTGTTCGCTGTGAAACAAAGCGAGATTGCGTCTCAGTCAATGTGAACAGACTCCATGATAATTAACATGAGCAGCCTCTGCCAGCTCACTGAACAATGTCTCATACAGTTCTGGAATTGTAAATCCTGTGGACTACTGTTGTCCAAAATGAGTCACCCTAAACCTAACCCATGCTTAGTGAAAGCATATGGAGTTAAGATGTCCTGTATGCTGATCAGTATGTAAAACGTTTCTACGTATGTAAGAGCATTGAACATTTGTATATGATATTTTGGCAAAACAAGTTGTTATTGAAACGTAAACTCAGAAAAGCAAAGACTGCTGGGCTTAGCTCTGCAACGTTCCTGTCTGATCCTTCTAAGTGAAAAATGCAATACCTGCTTTTTGTTGTTGGAAAACTATATGTTAATTAGAAAATTTGAATGCGGATGTTGAATAAAGAGCATCCAATAGGCTATTACAATAATTCAATCCCAGGTTCATTTTAGCCTGTGGATCCTAGCAAGTAAGATGTATGAAGAGTTCTCACAGTTTACAGATTATGGTTGAGGAAGAGTGAGATAACTGTAATAAGCACCTCACACCTGAATTGCGGGATCCTGCATTAATGTGGGGTGTGATCAGTTTAGTCGCACGCAAACCCAGAAGTTTCAGTCTTTTTCTGAGTTTAAAAAGAAAGGTTTAGCATATGTACAGTATCTTTTCCATTGCTGGTAAACTATTCTATTGCTTTTACGTTTTTCGTAATTGGCATTTTTCTTTTCTTTTCTACCATGAATTTTTCTAATAAAGATTACTGCCTCAAAACTTTGTATCTAATTACAAGTCAAGTTTCACAGAATTCTATAAAACACTTTTTTTTTTTCTTTTTTTTTTGCTGCTTTATTCTGGGTGGGAGTTGTTTTTTGTTCATTTTCATTCCCCATCAGTTTGGAATTCTCTGCCTTGTATTTTCACATCAGAATTTGAGAAGAGACTATTTAATTCTTTCTATTTGTTAACTATTAAGAGTATTTTTCTTGATGATGTAAACTGAGATGTTTCAGTCTTTCCCTGTGCTAGTGGTTGAATGTCACATCTGACTGTAGGTCCCTACCTTTGAGTGCACAGGGCAACAAACTTACAATTAAGGGTTTAGTTTCAAAGGACTGCAGGTGGTTTCAGGGTCTTTCTAGGCAACCTCAGTACATGAAGACTTGCTACTGTCCAATGTCTCTCTCCTGCAGAATGACTGTTTCCTTCCAGTGAATTTTCTATGTTGATATGTGATCCATTTTGGAAATTATTTGCACTTTCTAGTCCTGAGGACTGAGGCTCCCATGTTCCGTTTCATTATTTGCATTCCAGCAGAAAGCTGAAAGAATGTATCCGGGACAGGGGTTGAAAACAGCCACTTTGGTGGTACCTGGCCTCACATTCTGGTGATGTGCCATGGCGAGAGATTCCTGGTCCTGCTGCGTGTCAAGTTGTTCCAAGCCTTACCTTTTTGGCATAACAAGATACACGTTCAGACATTTGTTTGGCTATGGAAAGATAATGTTCTAAATCCTTTATTGTTTGTTCTGTAGAGCTGTCCTCTTATATCCTGCTATCTTCTCTCTGTTAACAAACCTGAAATGCAGTGTATGGATTTATGAAAAGAAAAAACATATTATGCAAGTATATACCATTCAAATAGCATAAGCACATGTGAGACATGAAAACTTGTTTGACTTTTGTGGGGGAAAAGAATACGCTGTTAAACATTTGTCCATGCTTGTTTTTAAGGTGTAAAAAGATGGTTCCTGCGTCTAAGAGGTATACAATACATCGTTCTTCCAACGTTCTCACAATATCACTGAAAAGATTTGCAAATTTTACAGGTGGAAAGATCAACAAGGTATATTTACAGCTGTAATGCAACTTTATCTTCTTGGAATGGGAGTTTGAATACTCATTTAAAAGTTGTTAAGATTTGCAGGCGATAACTATAGACTAATAACTATAGTCATAAGAAAAGTTTATATAACAACTATGGCTTTTTCTTTCTTTTTCAATAACGATAAAATTCTTGTGTGACTGTAAGAATACACCTTACTCTTAAGGAGATAATTCTGTAGAAAACTGTTCTCTGTAACTTAAATTATTGAATGTTGGGTATGAGAATAGGTATTTTTAAACGAATCAAACAATATATTCATATAATCCTAGTCTGTGTTTTTAGAAGTGTTTTTCTCATGCTGTTCCACGAAGTATTTTAAGATAATTTTTGAATCTTCTTGGTCTGTGTTTAGGATGTAAAATATCCTGAATACTTGGATCTTCGAGCATATATGTCCCAATCAATTGGAGAACCGCTCATCTATGCTTTATATGCAGTTCTTGTACATAGCGGTTTCAACTGTAACGCCGGACACTATCTATGCTTCATAAAGGTAGTTATCAGCTTGATTTCTAACAGGGTAAAATCTGCACTAACGAAGACATTAAAATGTTACTGGTAACCACTGTTTTTAAGGGAAAAGGTTGCATTATATGTTTAGTTTGATTTGTTTTGGTATGTTTTATTCTGTAGTGTTCTGTGATGTCATTTGGAAAACATGCAGTTTATCTAAAGATATCATTGTCTCTATTTGCAGGCTGGTAATGGACTTTGGTATCGAATGAATGATGCCTCAGTAGACCTTTCTGATATCAAAACAGTTCTCAATCAGCAAGCTTATGTACTTTTTTATATCAGGTAATAACAACTACTAAATGTGTTCAGAATGTATTTACTTCCCTGTTATTGATATTTTTCTTCTTTTCAAGTGTTTTTCTTTCTGTGCTAGGAAAAGATTACTGTTTGTATAATTCATTTCTGTCTAACCTGAAATTCCCCATGTCATTTATTATCTTTCATTGCTTGGCCTTAAACTGCTGCACTTGTGTACACTGCTATATATATGCTCTCTGTAGCTGACTAATTTAGAAAAGAGGAGAGATTAAGTCCATAGATGGTGTAAGGATGAGTTATTGCTCTGAAAAGGATAGTCATTGTAGGAAGACCATTATCTAATTTTCAGTTCGTAGTCTTGGTTAAGTCTTCCGTAAATGTCTTCTGTGTCATATAAACTGTTCCTATAAAATTATAGGATGGGGTTTAGTCCAAGAGTAGGCTGAAAGGAAAACGCTAAACTAAGATCACTGCTCTTTTCCCAAGGCGCTATGATTTGACACTCGGAGAACGTGCTTTTTACTTACCAGCACCGTCTTATCCCCGTTCATTCCTTGGTCAGCGGGGGGCTAATAGTAAACAGGCTGGATTTATGGGACCACGACTTCCTCCTCATATGATTAAGGTAATTTGAGGGGGGCAGGTAATGGCACCAAGTTGCTAGTGGATTCTGGGTTTGGTGTGGCATTTTTTTGTTGTTAGCATCTGAGTTTTATTTTCCGCTCCCACGCTGCAGCTTTCTTCATAGTCCTCCTGCTACAGCCAGAATTCCTCAAACAGGGGCTAATCCTAAGTTGTGCAGCCATGCTACTTCATTACTGTATACTTCCAGCTCAGCTTTCTAAAGCACTGAGAGCTATGCTCTTGGGACAATTTAAGTAGTCTATTAATGCTTAAATAATTAAAAAAAAAAAAGAAAAAGTAAAGATTCCCCCCATCAGTGTCACTTTAGCTGCACAGTGAGAATAAATTGTCTTGTCCCTGAGTACCAGAATAATTATTCCAGGGTTTTCAGGGAATGTGTAAAGGGGAAAATAAATATATGTGGGAATAGCTTTAGTCAATATTAAGTTGTTTGGGTGGGTTTCAAAAATGATGGTCATTTGATACCAATATGCAGTAAACCAAAAGCAGGAATTAAACACACTTGCTGGACTTACATTTGCAAGGGGGGTTGTACATTTGAAGGGGGTTGTTTTTTCTTCTTAGGTGTTGGCAATTTGTAGAAATATTTAGTAGGAGAATTTCGTGTTTTAAAACTTTAAATGCTGTGTGTTTGCACATATCCATCTTGCAATCTCTTACTTTAAATACAGAATTCAAGTCGTTTAAATGGAAATGGACCCCTAAAAGAGGACCCAAATACCGTTGGTGTCACCCTGAAAAGGCCATCTTCAGCTCCGCCAACAGCTTGTGTTCAAAACTGGGCAATTACCAGGCCTTCAAATACGGATCCGTCAAAAAACCAGAAGATCACTATCAGTATTCATAACAAATTGCCTGCACGCCAGACTGTGTCCCAACCTGACTGCTGTCTTCGCAGTGCTGTGGAGGATGAGGATCTAAGCAAGCCTGTTCCTTCATCCACTATTACAAATTCTTCTGCAGCAGAGTCTACCTCAAACACATCTACAATGGCAGTTGCTACTAACATTTCCAAACAAGAAGTTCCTGATGAAATTTTCGCTGAGCCAGCAGTGAACGGAAATCCTAAACTCAGCTCTGATAACACAGTCCATTACATGGCAGAACCTTCAGGAAAATCTGAGGAGTCGAAGGGCTTGTTTAAAAGGAATTGCAACATCATATCTTCTAACGGAATTCTGATTGGAAAGGTGGTCCGCACCTTGCAGAATTCCCATTCTTCCTGTCAGACTGCTGAAGAAGAAAGATCCCAGCTTGAGCTGCCAAAAAATGATTCACTAAATGGTGCTATTAGTTTAGATAATGAATCTAAAGAAAATGGACTGAAACTTGATGATTCCACTTGCCAAGTCCAACCTGTTAAACCTTCTGAGATTTTCTTTTCTAAAACAAATGGATTGCTTGAAACAGTGAGTTATGTTTGTTCCATCTGGAACTTCTCATCTATGATGTATTCGGTATTCAGGAGCATTATAATGTTCCTAATTCGCCTGAAATACCGAGAAAACACACAGCACAGACTTCATCATAACACTTTGTGCTGTTATCCCATTAGAAGCTGAGCTGACATGAGAACATGTCAACTGAAGAGAAGTTGAGCTAACACTTGACAAGTTTTTCATAAATATATTTGGGGGTGAGTGGGGTGATGTGTAAAATAGGGGTAGCGCAAATAACTCGAAGTGATCTTGTTTAACGTCTAATGTAGAAATTTTGCAAACAGTAGTTTTCTACTAAAGATAGCATCTTTTCTGCTTATTAACTTCTGTGTTCTAATTGCAGATGCCTATAGCTTTGTCGGCGGTTCCTCAAGAATTAATCTTAGAATCTCTCTCATACAGCCAGTTGAACAGCTTGTCAGAGGAAATAAGGTAAAACGAGTACACTCTGATTAAAATAAGATTTCATACAAGTTTGTCATTGTTTTAGCTGTCTGCTAATACTATTTAATAGAAAGATTTAAATCAGTACAGGGAATTCCACACTGTACATCTAGTGTTGCAAGCATCAGCACTGAGCCTATATTATTCTGATATTAAATACAGGCAGATGCCTCTTGAAAAACTTTGATTTCTTCCTAGAATGTTTTCCCATTTTTTTCCATTGTCTGGAATACTTTTTCCGTTCCTCTTTCCAATTTTTTCCATGCTAGGATGTGTGAATGTAAATTCCCACCATCTGCTCTCCCATTTGAGGGAGAGAGGGAAATCCGTGTGTTTACTTTTTTCTGGTTGGGGGGAGGGCAAATATGGTGGGTTTGGCTGTTGATGTGAGTCAGAGCAGCAACTGGAGGGAGACAGATGTGTTGGGTGTGGGTTTTTTAATGCAATACTTGCAGAATCAAGAGGAAAACCCCACCTTCTCTGGGAGCTGAGAAAGCTGTAAGAATAGGTTTCTAAAGGGAATGTCTTTCAGAGTTTTCCAGTAGTCACCATTTTTTTTACTTAAGGGGATTTTACTCCTAACGTTCATCTTTTAGATGGACTTTTTCAAGTGAAAAATGTGGTTTTGTGTTGTGCAGCGTCCCTGGACCTCAGAAATCTTCTGAGAATGATGCTCTTATGGAAACTGTAGTGATGGAAGCACTGTTTGCCTATGAAGAATCCAGGAAGGTTCCTTCCAACTTTACCTGCGAGGTTGAGAATCTTTTCACTCAACCAGATTCTGAAACTATTTCTACCAAAGAAGTTGTTGCTGAAAGTATTATGACAAAAGCTGATAACGCGCATCCCAATATCAATGGTCAGCACAAGGTCAGGAAAAAATCCTTGGACACTGAAGATGAATTCTTTGGGCAGCGTGAGTCTGAAGACAGTAGAGACAAAGACAAACCAAGAAGATCAAAAGAACCTGAAGTCATTTCAAAAGAAAATCCTTTGTACATCAAAGGGTCTCCTGAGAGTGAGGAGAAATTAGGGCAAACTTCCTCTATAAAGTCTGACATTGAATGTAGTTCTAAAAAACTTGCATCTCTAGATATTACAGATAAATGCCAAGATACAAAGGACATTTCTAATAACTATGTAGAGGTACCACCTGTTAATGACTCTTCTATTATGAAGCTGGATAAAGTTTTGGAGAGTCAATTTTCTAGAGAAAATGAGGGACCGAGTAATAAAAAATGTGAAGAAGATAAACATAGGAAAAAATATAAGAAAAAAATATACGAGACTAAAAAAACTGACAAAGAGCACTACCGAAAGAAGAGACAACACTCGGACACTGAAGAGAGGGAGAAGGAGAAGCAAACGAGAAGCAAACCAGATGAGCATTCCCACAAGAGGAGGCGCTCTCGCAGTGTGGAAACAAATAAGCAAAATCGTCATAAGCAGGAGTATTGCAATGAAAGCAAGTACAGATCGTCCCATACTGAAAGAAACAGTCCAAATAACGGCAAAAGCTCAGGAAAATATTCCCGTTATAGATCCCGAAGCAGAGAAAGAACAGAACAAGACAGGAATAGGTATTATCATTCCAAAGGAGAGAGAACTTGGAGCAGAGAAAGATACTATCAAGATGAACCACGGAGATGGGAAAAATGCAGATACTACGATTATTATTCCTCTCATGGAACAAGAGATGGCAGAGAGAGAAAGTCCTCGTATTGTGATAAAGACTTTGACAAATCGAGTCAAGCTTACAGCAACAGGTCACATAAGGATTATCACTGCAAAAGCAGATGGCCTCACAACGCGCACTCTAGAGAGGAAGACATACATCACTTCAGCAGCCACAGAGCAAACTTACGTCATTGTTCAGTACCTCAGCAGCAATCTGACAAGTATTCTCGTGAAAGGCATGCACTTCCACCTGTGTCAACTCATTCAACTTTTGAGGACTCTTCCCGGGAAAATGAAAAAGAAAAACTAAGGAATGGCAAAAGAAAATATACCCCCACAGAAGGAAGCGGAAGCGAAATAGAAAAGAAATGCCGAAAGATAGATGACCAAAGAATGAAAAAATACAAGAAGGTCAAGAAGAAAAAGAAGTCCAAAGATAAACATCGAGAGAAGGATTACAAGTAAGCAAGGATTCCAGCATAATCAGCAATTTTTCCTAATTCTTTTCTGGGTGTTTCTCACGTCTGCCTTTTTTTCATTGTTTCTAAGTTATTTATATAGCATAATCTGGCTGGGGATCATGTCATTAGGTTGGTCAAGTGGAGACAGGAAAAATATTGCTGAATTGTGTTAGAACACTAGATCTGGACCACATTGTTAGAATCGCATCTGCGATTCTTCATTAGGTTACAACAATATGTTTTTTTTTTAATTCCACATATTTCACAACTAGCCCCTGTTAATGATTCGTGTACAGACCAGGACCTATTGTCCTTCAATCTGAGGGCTTAAATTTGCTGCATCTAAAGTAAGTTAGATGTGCAGAAATTGCCACAAAATAGCTGACGTGCTGCAAGCCATCACCTGTGGTGTAAAATAAATAACGTTTCATATATGCATCAAGTGCCACATCTGTTTTTCTATTTTTAACTTGCATGTTTCCTTCAGACTTTATGATTTGGATTTCTCTGTGCTCCGCTTTGACAATGACAATCGCAAACGTAAGAAAAAGAAGAAAAAGAAGAAACATATCAGGAAACTGAAAGGCTTCTTGGAATACTTAGATCCTCGTTTCCAGAAGAAAACACGGGAGGAGAAGGAGGAATCCTGTCCTCCCAGCGGCCATTTACGTGAGCAATACAGAAACCAGGGCAGTAAACAGCCCTACAAGGAAGGGAAGCCTTCTGGTGCAGGTGAAAGCAAGAAATACAGCTCCATCACATCCAGTGAGTACGTTAAAGGTAAGGGGCCGCAGGACATTTGCAGGACTCCTTTTTATTCACGTAGACACTATTATAAACAATCTTTAAATGCTTGTGTGATGAAATCTCTGCATTATATCGTGGCTTCCCAACAGTCTGCATTAATATAAAAACAAAGTTGTTAGGCCTTTGATTTTCTTTCCATTTTTAAATGACTGCTAGGAAAGAAAGTCTGAAATAGAACTGCGAAGGGACTTGAAGAGCAAGTAATTTTAATTTGACCTGGTGGCTCAGTGGTGAACAAGTGGGAGAGATGCAAGATGCTTTATTAAATTCCATCCAGCTAACTGGGGAAAAAAAGCTTGGGCAGCTGTATCTTGAAAAAGAATCCAGTAGATAGCCAGGAGGGTCAGTAGTCTAGATGGAAGATGATGCCATGAGACTTCCAGGATAGTAATATTGTAGTGAAACACCACCTTCCTAAAAAAGACTGCCACAGTAAGAGATTTACATAAAATACTATACGTTCAGCTATTTCATAACATGGAAACAGCGCTGACTGCTTATTCAGAGTAACATAAGCTGGTGATAATACTGACATGACATACTGTTGTTTCTGATGTAGACCTGCCTTCTCCTAAGCACACTGAGTTCACAGTTCTTAACCCTCCAGAGGATGATTCGCAATTTAACAGCTGGAGAGTATGTTAAGTTCCTGCTACTGTTTTATTTACTTGTGGAGTTTTTCTGTTAGTATAGCCTTAAAAAACACAGAGAAGTGGGCTGATGAAACAGCTGTTTCCCAATTTTTAATGTTAAAAAAAAGTCAGTTTGGTACTTCTTATAAAAAGCTGAATACAAACTTGAGTGCCTGACTGAATTTACACTGACAGCTCTGCTGCTGCTTGTCATAGTCCTGACTTGGGCTCGCAGTAGATCGTAGAGTTTAAATTAATTAGCTCTAGAATTATGCAGTGAAGAAGATTGCACACTGCAACAAATTCAACATCTAAAATCAAATTTGACAACATGCCCCATTAAATTTTTCTGAACAGGTGTTTATTATAAAAATAAAAGCCTGTTATCTGCCATAAGGCCAGTCCTAGTTACTCAGATATTTTAATAAACAAGCAACGCCCCCCTCCCCCCTCAGCTATCCATTTTACTCTTATGGATAACTGAAGGAATCCTGGAAGAAGACAGTTCACTATCCAAAAGCAAGTTTTATTTTTAAATTTTCTACATTTTATACCTACCCACAATTTAAGAATTCAGTTAATATTTAGTGACAATCCTGCCCGGTGTTGAAAATGTCATTCTGGCATAGAAAACAAAAGAATTCATCTTCTTACAGCAGAATGCATTTCACAATTTGGAGAAATTTAATCTTGGAAGAGATTTTAATTTTCAGAAATTTCATGTGGTTTCCATATTGAGGTAAATTGCCACAGTCAGTAGATTCTTGCAGTGAAAAGTTTGCGTAAGAAGTGCGTTTGTGGAAAAACAACAATTGTAGTTTTTAGGGCATAGACAACCAAAAGTTTTATTCTGAAAATATAGTATGGAGGAAAAGCTGATTGTTCATACATTCTTCTTGTAAAATTTAATATGATATTTATCTCTTTAACAAGGAAAATTTAAGGAGGAGGACTGAATTGAGGTCCTTCAAATACTATTGTTGTAAAAATAGACTTTTTAATGTTATTAATGTCAAAATAATTCTTACTGCACTAAAAGCGTCTCTGTTCTAGCTGATAAATCAGGAACCGAACAGAACAAAATGCTTCTGCTCTAATATGCGTTTGGTTTTAGTGAAGGCCCTGGCCAGCAGATGGCAAACTCTTTTTTTTTTTTTTTTTTTTTTTTNCGTCTCATTACAGGGGTGGGGGGCATTAGGCTTCCTGGGCCGTGCAGTGGGAGCGCGGGTCACTGAGAATGACGCCCATACCCCTCTGCTACACAAGCGGGGCACGAGGGCTGTGAAAAGCAGTTCTTTTAAGTCTTGAGAATTTTAGTATTGCATGAAGTCCATGGATGTTAATTAGCTTCATCTTGTGGAAGGCCAATCTTTTTTAAAAAAGATGGGTCTCAAGTAGGAATTCCTGAAGAATGGACTCTAAGCCACATCGGCAGAGTGTTTAGAGAGTGCAGAGCTTCTCCAGCCAGCTGGGGACAGGCTAGGAACAACCCAGAAGGAAGTGTCAGGTCGTGCCTTTTCGCCAGGACTCACTCTGAATAAATTAGTAAGGCTGAAAATGGCTAGTGAGATCTTGTGATTTAAGAAAAATCCAGCTAGGATGGGAGAAGGAGCAGCTTTAAAGCAGTTAATTTCCTACATGTTCGCTCCAGCAAGTTTCCGAAGGCTTCTGGTTTTGTGGGTGAGAGTTGGTCAGTGTGACCAGAAGACTGGTAGTAAAACCAGGATGCTGTCTAGGCAAGACTTCAACTAAGTTTATCGTAGCAAAGGTCGACCATTTGCTATGAAAGTGGGGAGCTTTGTCCTAGCGCTCTGTGCTCAGCCCCGCGCTGAAACGCAGCCCATTCGCAGGCGAGGACACCACTGTCGCGTCAGCCGGGTCCCGTAGCACCCGTGCAGCCCGAGCTGCGTGCAGGGCCCCAGTGCTGCTCAGAAACCAAACCTCGGCGCGTCACGGCAGGGAGTGACACTGCTTGCTTTTGTCTTTCAGATGCCGAGCTCACTGGTGGAAGCCTTCAATACTCAAACTAAACCTACCATGAAAACCAACAACTTCTTATCATCAAACACGACACTTTTTACCATGAAACCTGACATTACCAATATTGACCATCAAAACTTAAAATTTATTATCAAACCGATTACCATCAAGACAAAAATCCAGTCATAAGTGGTGCTTAACATTTCTGTACAGAATTTTACCATGAAAGGACTTTTTTTTAGCTTTTAACTTGAGACTTTCTTTTTTAAAATATACTTCTAATCCAAAAGGGTGGAAACTTTTTACAACTGCTGAACATTGTAAATGACCACATAAATATCTCACTGATGTGAGATAGTGCCCTGGAATAGACCATCTCAAATGCTGCTTAATTACAGACTCAGGTTGACTTTATGTTATTCATGTAATGTTACTCCAAGTTAGACATCTGGTGCAAGAGCGACCAGAAATTATAAAAATTGCAACTGACAGTCTGTATATTTAATTTAAAGACTTATTTAAAACTTCACAAGCTCTCCAATAACTAGGGTTTTGCAAGAGCTTCATCTTTTTCCTGTGATGTCTGACACTAGAAACTAATTTACTTCACATTTGAGTTACAGTCAAGATCTGAAGAACATCTTCTGGTTTTCAACATCGTGAAACAACGAATATGCAGTTCTGAATGTATCTCTCAAGACTTTGTATACTCTTCCATATGTTTTTACTACATTTTCTTAATATACTGTCACTTGTCTTAAATCTCAGTTGTCTGTTTTTCTGTTTTGTCTCTCTAAAGTGTCTAGTTACAGACAAATTCATACTGTGATTTTTATTTTTATTATTAAATGCTATCAAACTGTGATGCACTTATTATTCACTGGTCCTGCATCAGGAGATGAGTGGGGAACCTGTATTAAATACAGTTCATCTGAATAATCTGTCTGGTTTATACAAGCTGTGTTGTTCAGAGATGTCTAAAGTTTGATCTTTGTTTTTTTAAAGATAAAAAGCACTTGCCCCACTGTAAATATATAGCATGTAAAATTTATATAGTATATAAATACAGCAAAGTTAAAATGGATTTTTACTTGAGTTTTACTTGAGTTATTTAACAGGCAATATGTCATGTGAATTGACAGCTTTCAGAGTGTGTTTGATACTCAAGAAATCAGATCTTCCTTTCAGTGGTAGGTGAGAAGATGCTGTCGGTGTGACCCAGAGAAGATAAGTAACTTGGGACTTCAGCTGCCTAGACAAGAATGCAGAAGGCTTTCTCCTTCGAAGTTAAAAGCTTCCAAAACCAGGGAACAGGTTGGGAGCTCAGCAGTAGCCTTTTACTATGTGTGACACTAGGGAAAAAAAA
>RSEF01000014.1:2730814-2798955 GCA_003993805.1 Himantopus leucocephalus
TCTCAGCCTTTCCTCATAAGGGAGATGCTCCAATCCCTCAATTGTTCTCAAAGGAACAAATATTGGCAGTAACCATTCAAAATTTAAAGTTAATAGATATACAAAGAATGTACTTAGAGGACACAGGGTGTAACTGACAGAAGGAAACTCCAAAAAGAGGTATGTTTAAAATAGCCACATTAGCTATCTGAAAGCTGTTGAAAGGCAAGAAGAGCATGATGTGAATTTGCAACAATTTCTCTCTAACAAAATAAAATGCAAGCAAATCTTAATCTGATCATTAATTTCTCTGGCAGTGGTATAGTCCCTGAAGAAAAACCAAAGAAGATCTATAATTAGTAACTCTTAAAATCAACATTGCTGGAAACTATGCTAGGGATAAGAGTAGCTCCAGCAGAGATAGGATGACTGTGACAATGATTACAACCGACCCCAGAATTCTTCTGCAGATAATTCCCAGTGAAGTCAATAAGCATATGTAATGGTCTAAAATGTTGAGTGCTGAGATATGAAAGCATCAAAGCAAGAGGGTATGCTTTAAATGATGGTATAAAATTCAGAAAATTGTTAAATCTGTTTATATACATTAAAAATATTGGGGGAAATATCTTATTGATTAACTTTTTTTTTCTAGCAAGAGAAAACTAACTCCTATACTAGCACGTTGCACGTTCACAGTTGTACATTACCTGTGCACAGTTAAGGAGCAACAGTAAATGAATGAGAGCAAACTCAGTTTTTCATCCCTAGTACAGCTGAAGAGCATGTTACTTGATTGCTTTAACTGAGTCCGCCAGTATGCTTCACAAGCTCCTGGTAAAGTATAAAGTAGGTTCTTTCTGCTTCCCAACTGTAAGGATCAGAGGTCACTAGGGCCTTGTCCCTCCTATAAGCCTTAGGCATTAACTGGGGACAGGTGAAGGTGGCAAAGTAAGACAAGTTTGTAAGCAATTCTGAAAGATTAACAGCAGTACAACTTTCTGCACAGAAGACTGGAAATTTCCCATGCTATAAGCCTGTGCAGATCAAGCAGCCCATTTGCAAAGATAAGAAACTGATGTAAATGAACCTGTTTTGTTCTCCATGCATTTTACGAAATATGAGTTACAAAATCACTATAAAAAGTTTCTCAAAGGCAAAAAGTTTTCAAATTATGCTGAATGAGATTGCCGGTCTTCTCTTAAGGCTGCGCTATTACTGGATGGCTTTTGCCAGTCAGCTCTGTTGTAATTGCAGTCATGCTTTTTGTACAAAAGGGCATCACCCTTCTCGCTGAAGTGGATTAGGACACTCTAAACAGTGGAGTCTACAGCCATAGTTACGTAAGTAAAACAGTCATCTCCGCAGAGATTCAAATATCTAAATGGGATCCAGACATCTTATTAAAGTACTGGCCCAAAGCCTACCTCTGCATCTGCTCATTTAACAGAAAGATGAGTTACTGCCATGGCCAATATTGCTTTGCCAGACAATCCAGACCATTAGTTACTAACAGTGAAAGTAACACAGTGTTGGTGCTTGGTCTTCCTTTCAAAAAAGAATCTGAAATTTTAAAGATGTGTTTAGTAGTAATTTATCATCTCTTCTATGGTGGCTAATGCATAACAACAATAGAAACAGATGCTGTGCTACACTCATTAGATTCAAAGCTTAAATAGAACATTAATTTTACATTAAACAATGACTTTTCTAAAATGTTCTTAATTGGCTGTGGTATCTCAGGTATTCCATGCCACCATACATTTTTGGTTAAACAAAACTACAAAATGGTGTGCTTAGGGCAGTCTGTACTGAGACAGCTTCTCTGCTAATGCTGCAAACTGGCTAGGTAGGATTCAGGAGAAGTCCAGACATACCTGTCATCTTAGGAAGGCCTCCGGAGACACCAAAATGCATGAGTGGGGCTGTGCAGCTTCCAGGCAAAAGATGGCTCATGTCTGGACGGTTTTGAGAACGAGCAGGGGAGGTGAGGCATCCACGTGGGTACTGGGCCATATTTAGCTTTTCACTGAATGAGAATGGAAAGGGACAATGCTCTTAGGATTGTCACAGGCTCAAGGTGGACACTGTATTAATGCAAGGAAAATTTACTTTTACTCTCTAGAAAATTGCGAGTGATATAAACCAGCATCTATACTGTAAAACAGGTGTTTGTATAAAGTCATGGTAACTTCTGAACTTGATCTTCTGTCAGTCTATTCCCTCAAAACTCCTTTTGCGAAGGAGTTCCTCTGAAGACTTTAGATGAATCTCAAACGAGTTGGGATCTGTTTTGTGAGCAACTATAACACGTCAAAAGAGTTGCAATACTCTGTCATCTTTTTGCCCTCTGGCATCACTAAGGACCTACTTCAGCGGAAAGGTGAAGAAACCCTGTATTGGGCAATTTCCTAATGCATTTACATAGTTACTGTACCACCACGGGGGGAATTACTGAAGAGAAAGGACAGACTGGGAATGGGACTAGACCACTTTGAGACAGATTACGGTAGCAGCAGCCAGGGAGGCCCATCACGCTGCCTGCATGGAGCGCCCCAGGAAGGCCTGGCCCGGGCCGGCCGGCGGCCCCCGGTGCTCACCAAGCGTCACAGCGGCTCTGGGGTGGCCTCGGCGGTAACGGCGACTCCGAGAGTCGAGAAAGGGCCTCTTGCGGCACCGAGGCGATAGCTGAGGGGTTTTACCGCCGCAAAGGCTGGCGAGAGGAGCGCCGGGGCCGGACCAGAAGCCTCCGGCACCCCAGACCCTGCGCGGGCGGCGCCTGCTCCCTCACGCCCTCGCCTCACCGCCGGCCCTCGCTGAGGCGGCCGAGGGCGGGAAGGGGCGCGCCCCTCAGGGGAGCCCTTTACCTCAGCTTCGCCTTCCTCGGGCCCCGCGGCCCCGCAGCTCGAGTCCCGCCGACCCCTGGGGGGCCGCCCACGGCCGCTGTCAGGGAACGGGCGAGGCGGGGAGGGCCCAGCCGCCGCCGCCGCCGCCGCCGCCGCCGCCCCGCCCGTCAGCTGTTGCTGGCCGGGCCCTGCGCGCCGGGCGCTGATTGGCCGCCGCGCGGCGCCGCCCGGCCCCCGATATAAGGCGGCGCGGGCGGGGAAGGGGCCGTCGCGCCCCGCGGTGGCGTTGGTGGGTGCGCGCGCGGCGGCGGGACGGTGGTACGGCGGGGCCGCGGCCGTGGCGGACGGTGAGCGGCTGCGGCGGGGGGCGCGGCGGGGCCGGCCCGGCCCCGGCAGGAGGGCGGTGGAAGGNGGGGGGGGGGGGGGGGGGGGGGGGGGGGGGGGGGGGGGGCAGGCCCGCCCGCCATGCTGTGAGCCGCGGCAGCGAGGCGGGGGAGGGTCCCGCCGTGGGAGCAGCGGAGGGGCCTCCTATGCTTCCCCCCCACACACACACACCCCGGGCCGGGGCCGCCTCTCCCCGGGCGCCGCTGCGGCGGAGACGCTCTTTGTGTCTGCGGCGGCCCGGCGGGAGGGGTCCGCGCCCGGGCGGCGGCGGGCTCAGCTCCCGGGCGGAGCTGGGGGGGCCCCGCAGGCCTCGCTGGGCGCCCCCCGGCGGGGCTCGGCCCCCTCCTCCCGGCGCGGCGGCAGCCGCCGCGCTGCAGTCACAAGGCGATGCCTCACGGCTCGGCGGCGGCTGCTCGGGCCGTGCCGCCCCAGCCGGGCGCCTCTCGGCCGGCGGGGCTGGTCCCCGCTCGCTCGGCGCCGGGAGGCCGGTACGTGCCGCAGGGCCAGCGCGAGCTGACCGCCGCGCGGACAGCCCCGGGAGCGCGCGGCGATGCGAGTTGCTCAGGGGGAGTCCCGTTCCCACCCCCGAGCAGCGCAGCGCACCGCGCTGTCTCGCCCGCTTCCTCTTCCTGTCGCGACTGCAGGTGTAGACATCTGTCAGTAGATGTTGCTATTGAATAGCCCCAGAGGACTCGCAACAACTTCTGAGTCTCTTGCCTTGATTTGCAGGTAGGCGAAACAGCATCAGATCCTCTTTCCCTGCCCGCCTGTGCCAGGTTAGACTTCATTGTGTAACTCTGGAGAGCCAAGAGCAAACGGGACTCGGGATGTGGAGCATCTAGAGACCAGTGTCATCCCTCTCCACAGAGGAGGAGCGAGGAGGAAGACTTGCCAGACAAGATCCAAAAACAGTGTGACCTTCACTTTTCTAATAAGCTGATTCTGAAACTGAGTAGAGGACTCCTGGCCTCAGCTGCTCGGTGCAGGTATGTGATAGACTCTTGCAGTACTTGTAGTCTGAAGATTTGAGCTGAGTATGATATTCAGGCAGTTTTTAGAAATGTATGGGCACTATCTAGTTGCGGTTAGACAAATCCATTAAAAAAACCCCAAACCACATGTTTGGAGAACTACCTTGAATGTGTAAATAGAAAGAGGTTTTTTTGATCAGCAAACTTAATGCTGCCATTTCAGCAACTTTTCTAATTTACCAAGAATTAAGTTCTGCCACAGGATATGCACAGCATGTTATTTCTGATAACAAGTTCACTTCTGACATTCAGTTATCGTATCAGGACAGACCTGTCATTAGAGCTCCATGTGGATGTGACACTGACAAATACAAATCTAGAGCATGGCAGATGCTTTGCTGGTCATGCAATTGCCTCTGAAGCAAACATTGTCTTAACACTAGAAACCTGCTTCTTCTGGCTGGCTTGCCTGATGGGCAGTTACAGTGTAAATCTATTCCACTTGCTATGCTGCTGAGAAGGCCTGCCTGCTCTTGAAATTGTGTTGCTGTCTGGGAAACTTCCTAGACGGCTGCTGTCCCCTCTCTTCATCTTAGTCTACTGTAAAACATTAACTTCTGTGTGGTTTAGCATGGTGTAAAGCTTTAAGAGCGATTCTTGATTAAGTGTAAAGTACTACTATACCTCACGTGGAAACAAACTGCTGTTCCAGTCAAGGCTGTTAGGTATTGGTTTTCGTTCTAGTGTTTCTAACAGTTGCTTGAATGTTAAGTTGTTGGAAGACTGTCCATAACTAATTAGCCACCAAAAAGCCTTTTTTTAGCTACCTTCCCTGCTCTCTTATTCCTCCTCACAAGTATAATAAGGGTTGGGAGGAGAAGATTTGCATTGAAGGCTTCTATTAAACAGCTCCCTGCTTCTAAAATAACCTCTGGCCAAGCCCCAGTTTGTGCAAGGTAACTTGGCTTTATCAGAAAGAGGTGGCATTAACTAGAGTTAATCAAGACTAACGGTGATTCCACTTTTCTTGGAAGTGGTGAAGCCTGAGCGCTCCTGTATTGTAAAGGCCTAACTTTCTATGGCTGGGTAGTGTGGGTGCCAATGATAGAATTTCAGCTCCGATTCCCCAGAGGGTTTTCCCCTCATCTTCCACTGGCAATAAGGATGCTCTTGTGATGAGTATGCAGCATTCCTCAAAAGTAATCTACTGGCACATACAGGGAAAAAACATTTTTCACCATTACTAGGGTGTAGTGCAAGCTGCTGTTATTTTGTCTGTTACAGGTTGTAACATGAAGGCTCTTGAACTAAGCAGTCATGACTAAATCTTTTTCAACCTCTTAAGGTGAAGGTCACTCTGGTAGTTTGATTCTTATTTCCTTTGCCCTGCTCCATACAACTTGCTTTAGGTGAAATAGTGTAATAGAAAGTATACCTCCCCACCGCCCTGCTTGAGGACTTTGGTATGTTTGTGTGACCTATACTAGATCTGCTTTAGAAACCTCTTCCTATAGCTTTGGCTTCTATGGTAGCAGTATTTCTTTTCGGAAACATGCCTGCAGGCGTTAATGATAGTGAACTTAGCAGCAGAATGCCTGTAATAATGAAAAACTTGGTTTAGAAACTAATGCCAGCCTTGCGTTGAATTTGTCCCCTAGCAGCCTTCTGCAATTTAAACTGCCTTTCTGTTTGCCCGTTACTTACAGCTTCTGAATTGGATAATAAAACTTCACAAATTAAGTTCTGAGTAGAAGCTGGTATTAGGCAAAAAAGAAAAGAAACAGTTATTTATGGAAAAATGGTTTATAGCTGATGTTTTCACTGCTTGATTGCTGTAAGAACTGAGAGGCTATTTGCAGTTCCCACTAGTGAATCTGACTAATCTTGCTAATGAGTAAATATGCTTAGATGCTTGCTTTGATAGCACGTGTGGTGGGAGGAGATGTAGCACTAAAAGTGCCACCAAGTATATATGGATGGTGCGAGCAATCTCTTTGAAGATCAGGAATTTACAGCATTTAATATGTTACAGTAAAAGTGATAAACTCAATGCTGCTCATGGTATGCTCATGGACTTTTTTTAGCTCAGGTATGCTTTAAGGGAAAAGTGAGTCTGAAGGCTAGTTGTAATCTCCTTTAGATCACTTCAAGGGGATCTACAGAATGCAGTATTTGTTTCATCAAGAAGTGAATTTGAAAACAGCTTAATCTTGATTTCAGTCAGTTGCTGGTAGCAGAGTAGTGAGGTTGGTGTTCCACATCTAGAAAACAACACAGAAACCAAAGGCCTCTCTGGTAGTTCGTACTACATAGTTAACAACATGCAAATACACTGTGCTAAGGATAGAATAACGGCTGCAGGAGAGCTTTAGCTCTAGGTATACAGTGACCTAAAGCCAGGAAAATAGCAGCATGAGCTAGCAACAACACTGTCGCTTTCAGTGCCAGAACACAGCAGGTGTTTGAAACAAAAACTATCCAAAGCTAATAAAATAACAGTGCTACCATCCCAGTTATTATCATGCACCATTAACTAGCTGTTTCTACCACTGTAAATCTGTACAGATGCTCAATACCTGACTATATAGGGTGCTGGCTCCAGATGCCTTGAGTGGGAAGGAGAAGAGGGTATGCCTGCAGAAGGAAAGGCTTCTACTGTTTACCTCTATCTCATTGAGAAGTGGAGTTGAAGTGCTTTGAGAAAGTGACCTTGAATTTTATCTAGTTGTCCTCTTCCTAGAATGTGAATGACCATGGAATAATCGTTCCAAAGATACGTAGGTTTCTTTTCTCCTACAACTCCTAGCATTAACCATGGTATGGTGCAAAGGTGTGATGAGCTTTCCAAACAGAAGCTAGAAAGGACTTCTTGATGCAACCTGATTATCTTGGCAGTGTTAATGTGAGATCGCACTTCTTTCTGTGCCTAGAGAAAGGGAATTTACTGGGCAGTACATCCAGAGGAAGGTGTGCTCTTTTCTGTCCCAGAATTTAAACTTGATGCAGAGCCTTTGAATTTTTAATCAAATCAAAGAACATTCAGAATTTTAAAGGTAAAAACCTATGGATTTGGCCAAGAAAGATCTTTAAGAGGAATCTGTAAGTGGCTGTGTTCCACTCAAATGTGGACTGGAAATTGCTTAATAAGAGTAAATGAGTCTTGTGCATCCTGGAGGTCCTAGTTCTAAATCTCTAACACTTTCTACCTTGCCATATGAAAGCGAAATCACTTGAGACACAGGAGAGCCTATCCCAGCTAGAAGTAACTTTCTAGTGTAAACAGAGTGAGCATTCATGTCTAACATCCTGCCTTAAGGACAGGTCCTGCCACTTTCTGTTCTGTTTATATCTACTACTGTTAACATCTCAGTTGTCTTAAAGAGATCTTAGAGTTAGTTGGTGATAATGAATACAAATGACCCCTTAGACTGGAAGAATAAGTCTGATAATACTCTTCATGTGTAAAGTTAGGAGCAAGACTTCTACAAGAAAAGATGATCTCCCAGTTGTTAATCCATCCTTTTGTAAAGGATTCACTTGAATTTATTCTATAAGGAGCTGTCATGACTAAGCTGAGTTGACTTGCTAGAGCAGAGGATAAAGAAACAAAGCTGTCATACCCAAAATAATCAGCACATTCTTCCTGGCTGGTTCTGCACCTTCAAACTCTCTACCTATGCTCCTGACTGGCATTTGTGTAGAACTTCATATGTTCTAGAAGCACCAGCTGTGTGGGAGTTTCCAGTGACTGAAGTCACCCACTCATGGAACGCATGTGGGCCTGCACAGTTTTCCCAGTGCCTGCTGAGAAATAAGACTGATGGAGACTTGGGTCTGATCTTTGGAAAAATCCTGATATTATACTATACAAAAGGTGGAAGTAGGGGTTAAATTGCCTCACAGCTTCAAGCAAGCAGTAGCAGTGTTATTAAGCAGTAATTGTGGTGTTAAATGGAAGTGTCCACGAACAGTAAGTAAGAATTAAGGAAGTACTATGCAGCTCTTCACACAAGGACTGCAATAAATGCCTACCTCTCATAACTCCTCTGAGTTGCTCCTGTGCATGCTTTATCTGGAAAAAGCACCTTCTCAAACATTGGACTTCCTGGTCCAGCTGTACTCCTCAGGATCCCAAAAGAAACAGGAATGGCAAGAGCCCAGTGTATAACCTGGTAAGAGAAAGCTTTGTCTCAAGACAGAGGTCTGCATCCTTAAAGAGCCCTGTTTCTCCCTCAGATAGGAACTTAAACATCTGCCTGTGTTTTCCAGGTCAAACTGAGACCACTGCGGTTTGTGGCTGTTAAAAAGGGGGAGAGAGAAGTGTATTCTCTT
The DNA here is from genome assembly GCA_003993805.1 of Himantopus leucocephalus. Lineage (NCBI taxonomy): Eukaryota > Metazoa > Chordata > Aves > Charadriiformes > Recurvirostridae > Himantopus > Himantopus leucocephalus. The sequence goes on from RSEF01000014.1 coordinate 2,739,327, forward strand.
TCAGTCCAGATAACTGGACTTAGGTCCTTTGTTACCTGGACCTAACATCTAGCTCTTGCTTTCAAACTTCTTTCTCGAGACCGGTTGCAAAGGTCTGTGCCTTGCTAGCTATTATGCTGTGGTCTAAAAACAGCTTGTCAAAACATCCTGATGATAGAGAGGATGGTGATGTGCAAAGTTTCATACCTTGTATAGCTGATGCTGTCTACTCACTTGGAAGTCTGGCAGAGGGGTAGCATTTGCAGTGCTAATTTCCAGTATTAAAAGCTATTTTCTAGGTGACAGTAACTGTTTAGTTCTCATGTAAGGTTATGTGCTGCACCAAACTGCTGTAGAGAAACAGTGCTTGTCGGAGGTCATTGCTGCTAGCAATTGTGCAAGCTGCAGAAGAGGGCCTAATGTGGGCATGCAGTGCCTGCATGAGAAGCAAGGTAAACCATCTTTTATGCTGATGCTGTACTGTTTTGGCTAGATCAAACAGTGCTGCAGTTCAGACATGCCCTGCGGAAAACTAACTACATGAAAGTCACTCTTAATCATCCTCAGCTGATCACACTGTGTTGAGTAAGCATTGCAGAACCACGATCATGACAAAAATCATACACCTCTCTGGCTGCAGTGGGCGCACAGCTCTGCTGAAGGGGTGTGGTGTAGTTAGTTCTGCTTTGTTTTCTTACCTGGGCAAAACTGGGTCTGCAGGACTTGGTTGGTTGTATCAGGTACACTACAAGCTAGTGGTTGCTGTTGTCTGTAGGGCTGGAAGTGTGGTCAGAGTGTGTGCGAGTTAGTTATGTGACAGTGGATCCTAATGACACATGTGCTGAACTTCTCATTAGTGGATGCATCCTTGCTGAAATGGCTCTGTGGCAGTGTGCGTGGGTCTGCTACTCCATGAGATGTCACAGAATAAACTTTGTCTCTAGCTTGCGTTCTGTCAGTAAAGATACTGCACTGTAATTGCCTTGACTCTTTCATGTTGAAATGCTGGTGAGAATTCAAGTACAGTGCATAACATTCACAATAACCTAATGGTTCTGGCTCAAGGTTGGTTAAGACTGACTTCTGAGGGGTTTGTATGAAGATGCTGCTGTTGCAGCTGAAAGACTGCAACAAGGATGGTGAGGAAGAGCCTCCCCTGGAAAAGGTGTGTGGCCCTCTATAGGCTGGCACTTACAGCAGCCAGAAGATACTCCTGTTATGCCATTGCCAGCCAGCAGCTACAGGTCAGGTGAAACGCAAGCATTGTTGCTCTGCATTTGCAGCTGACCTTAGAACCACGATGGACTGTATCTGCTGTACCTGAAACTGTAGTATTGAGCCCTAACTGATACCTAACGCAGTACAGGGGTAAGATAGGTTCCTGGGTAGGACTGGCTCTGGTCTCTACTAAAGTCTTCTATGAGTTTGTCTTGTTAAAGAGCTAGGTTAGTAAGAAAGACAGGGTAATGAGTGACTGACTCTATCTTATGTCCTAGCTGAAGTGGAGGAACATAAAGCCACCAACTTTGTAAACAGCAACTTTGAAATTTAAGGCAAGGCTCACATGACCCCCTAAGCTGTGTTGTGAATTTCAGAGTAGACATAGCAAAAGACATTCCCTATACATTTTTTTTGTCCTGCCAAAGCTCTGCAGCAGACTGAGGAAGTCTTGGAGCTTTTCCTCCCTCCCATTTTCCTGCCTGCTGCCTCTGTTCCAATTTCAGCTGCAGTCCTAACACACTACCTTGCTCTCATGGTTTGAAAGCCACTAAGAGGAGCTAAAGCATAAAATAATGATCTTCCCCTTGTGTTGTTAGTCTTCAATAAATCTAGCTTTACCTGCCTCTTATGAAGAATGTATACAAAGCAACATCTGGTTTCTTACCAGCTCAATGAACAACCATTTAATTACTATGTAGTCAACCCCCATAAACAGACTAGTGTAATGGACAGGCTTATAGTAATGCATTAGCATTGCAATTACCTTTGCCATTAGCTTACCAATCCTGGAACTATTAGTATGTAAGAACGATGTTTGTATATTAAATTTTAGAAAGTGCCAGACTTCTGACTCAAATACACTGTTTAGGAAAACTAAAGGTAGCTGAATTGCTACCTTGTCATGGATTTGAGAGCCCACCCATGATTTAACATTTGTGTTAAACAGTCTTAAATCTCTTTATACTAAACCATCTAACTTCCATACAGTCTATTATGTGTCTGTGTCTTGTCTCATCTTCTGCCTCCTAGGAAAAAAATGTTACCTCTTAGCAGGCTGACCATGTGCTGTCTTGACAAGTGTGTCAAGACTTGAAATAAGTTTAGCTTTTATTTACTTTAGTTTGATGTAGAAACCTGTATCTTAAAAGCCAGTTTGAATAAATAGCTTAAAATGAGTAAGAACTGTATGAGTGCAAGAAGCCTGAAGCACTGAATGCAAGAGGGTCATGTGCCATTGTGAAGGATCCCAACTATGAATATAATGTTGTTGAATATGTTAAAACTGCCCCAACTTCATTAAGCGTCTATTTTTTCCACTGCAGGAGTTTGAAGATGCAGCAAGCCTGATAGTGAGGACAGAAGAATCTCCTTAAAGAAGTCTGACAATCTGAAATATCGACCATGTCTATTATGGATCATAGCCCCACCACTGGAGTGGTGACTGTTATTGTTATTTTGATTGCTATCGCGGCCCTTGGTGCCTTGATACTGGGCTGCTGGTGTTACCTGCGTCTGCAGAGGATCAGCCAGTCTGAAGATGAAGAAAGTATTGTGGGTGAAGGAGAAACTAAAGAGCCCTTTCTTCTGGTGCAGTACTCTGCTAAAGGACCCTGTGTAGAAAGGAAAGCTAAGCTAACTCCAAATGGCACAGAAGTACATAGCTAACTTCGAGCAATGCATGTATATGGACTATGCTTATGATGTGCATAGCCAGCAGAAGAATCTCTATACTGTGAAGAACCTGGTCACATGCACACTACTCATCAGAAAACACCCTGATGAGGATTAAATAAGCTTTGTTTGCAACGGCATGCACTGAGAAGTTGCACTTTGCATCAACTGTGTATCCTAATTCCTCTAGGACAGGAGCTGACTCACCTGGCATAATGTCCATTGCCGGCAATGGATGCAGGGATATATTGGTGTGAAGAGACTACTAGTGTTTTCTGTTACTTGAATGTTTAGCTGAGCCTATTTTGATGGAGCTACTACTGTAATGTGAACTACTTTACAACTGTGAACTGTAAATAGGCTGCCAGAAGCTTTTTGCTTTGTGTTCCACAGCATATGGGAATAACATGATGCAGATGTACACAACACACAAGGGGACTCCTGAACCACAACTGTAGGTGCGATTCCAGACCTTCAAAACCAAATCTGCAGTTAAAGCTTGCTTCTGCTACTAACTTGAGTGCACAGCCATAAAGTCAGAACTCCTACTCTTAACAGTTTATTGGACTGATGCAGAATACTTTCTTTGAAAAGAAAGTAAAGCCTTCAGTAACACATTGAGGGAGGAAATGCAGGAAGTGATTTCATTTAGTTGCAGCTAGGTAGGTTAAGCTTTTGACTGCTAGAGCTGAGTTCTCTAACTATGTAGCTACTGCAAGGAAACTGCCATTTTGATGGATTCCAACCTGGAAACTAATGATGGATACTGAAACCTCAGGGATGGTCCAGAAGGTTTCCAGGAGCTTGAAATGGCAGTAGAGCAGGCTTTTATCTTCTGTAGGTCTGCATGCTGAAACTGCGGAAGTGGTTACTTATTAAAACTGGCATTAGTGCAACTAGTATGAACTTTTCCTAGAAGCCCTGTTTGTGTACTTAGCAGTTAGGGTATATGTTAACAGCCTGTTGTAAAAAGGCATTTTAGTCTACAGACAAACAGTCAACTATAGAATTCAGTGGATCTTGTAGATAATGTTCTTGATTAAACTGTATTACTACAAGATAAGATTCAGTCTTTCTTACAAAAAGAAATGTTGATACGGGGAAGGGAGATTGCTGGTCAGTTTGTAAAAGACTTTTTAGCTAGCAATGGCAAAGTCCTTCCAAATAAGGACACCCCTTTCATTTCCTGCTCTGTGCTATAGTTCAGCTATAGGAACTGTAAAAAGATGTGTTAAATGGGGAGTTCTGGACCTCAAAGGTTTGGGGGGTAGGAGAGGGGGCAGAAAGGGGAGGAGAGGGAACAACACTGAGCCACTAATGGCAGCTTACATGTTCTGACACTCTTAGGGTAGGCACAGATGGTTTGAGGCCACTCACCTGTTTTCTGTGACTTCACATGTAGCTTCCTTTGCCTACTGAAATTTTTAAACACTTAATTGCCTAGGAGAAAAAAAGCTACTGTAAATCTGTTCCCTGAAGCCCAAGTTCTTGAGCTCTATAGGAAGCATTAGACTTGCTTCTTGTACCTGTACGTATGGGATAATTAAGTAACATAGGCCTAGGAAGCTTGCTTGAGAATTACAACTATACACAGGACAATAATGGCCTAGCCAGTAAAGTGTTGTCCCTTTCTTGTACAGTAAGATGTTAACTTGCATTTTTAGTGCTACAATTACCTTTTTTTTTTTGAATTGAAGGCTACAATTTGAAGCAAAATTAATGCTGTCAGTAGCAAAAAGCTCCTGCTGTTGCCTCTTAAGTACAGTATTGGGGTACAGCTGATAGAGGGCTGTTATTACCCTGGCACTTTTTTTTTTTTTAAGATAGTAGTCTCATGAGACTTGCTTGTATAGTCAGATCCATACACTTAACTGCTGTGTTCTAGGCCTCTTACAAATCAAGGAGAAAAGGATTAATTCAGTAAGACTTTTAGTTTTCAGTAGAGAAAAGTTCACACATGGCTCTTGCAGGTTTCAAGACAGTTAACTTGATACAAAAGTGATACAAAGTGCTGAAGTTCTAGAACAGAATAGTTGTAGCAAGATGACTTTGTCCATTCAAGTTTACTGATTACACAAATGAACTATCTCTATTTTAATTCAGCAAAGAGAATGCAGTGTAAAGGGCAAACTTCAGAAATTATGGAAAAGTATAAATCAAAGGTCTAATTTCTCTTCTAGCAGCTGTAAGAAAAAGCCAGTGAAAAATAACTGGTCCTTAGTCAGAGGTGCTTCACACTGCTGCCCCTCAAAATCAGCATCTTTAATTTAAATGGATAGGTGTCTTTGCAAGTTAGTGCAATAGTAAAGTGCAGAAAGTGTTTTCCATTCTCCTCTTCTCTTTAGATGTGGGTATCTCCTAAGTTGTTCAAGTATACAAAAAATATTCCATTTGATTTCTTTTTCTAGATCATGTGGGGGAAGTCTTTATTTACAATGAATTTCAATAAAATTTGCATAAATACCTACCCAATACTGCATCATTTCACTTTGTGTAAGCAATCATTCTGTCCTGTTTACACTACTGTGCTCTGTCTCTATGGTATCAATACTATCAATCCTTTTTTCAGCTGATGTGGCAATAGCTGTTGAAACTGATAAATCGTTATCTTCAGAAAGTGTTTGCTCTGACTGAAGGGATTCTTTAATTTCATCTTTGCTCTGTAGCTTTCCTTCGCTCGATGCTACCAGGATTCTCAGTAAAGTATTCTCTTTAAGGAGATTTTCTGATGCATCAGCTAGTTCTTGAAGCTTTTCAGCCATTTCTAGTAATTCTTGATTCTTCTGGTCATATGTGGCCTGTAACTGCTCACTATGGAGCTGCAGAGTCTTGTGCTGCTTTTCCAGTGTGTGTTTTTGCTGCTGTAGTCTATGTTCCTCTCTCCTAGCTTCAGAAAGCTGTGCTTCAAGCTGGTCATGGGCCTGATGAAGGGCACTGATTTCTGATCTTAACTTCTGAATTTCTCTCTCTAAGTGGGAGATGTGCCCTTGCTGCAGAACTGTCTCTTTATGTAGGCATTCTTTGGTACAGGGCTCTGATGAAGAAAGACTTGAGTGATGTAAAATAAATTTAAGGAGATTAGGAAGGTTAACTGAAAAGTCTTCAGGGAACTTCACACTTTGTTCCTTCCTAGAATGAAATAACAAATTAATATTAAAACATTCAGATATGTAAGCAATGATAATTTTGTCTAAGCATCTGCTGGTTCAACTCCAACCTGGTATCTTGGGTTTTTTATCAAGAACAGTTAATATAGCAGCTAGGAGAAACCTGAACTCATGTAATAAGCTCAGTACTTCCTTTTGATGAACACTTTTAGCTGTATTCCAGTCCAGGTGAGCATCTCTGCACTGGATTGGTATTTGTCTGAGAGCAAAATTTTCTGACAAATTTCAGGAAACAGTTTTTACTCAAAAAAAAAAAAGTATCCCGATTATGGGTTATGAGCCTAAAGTATGTATGGTAGCATCACTGTTGGGCAGGTGTGATCAGAGCACACCGATACTAATATTTGTTAATAAGCTGAAGGACAGCATTGAAGTGTTTCTAATTCTACATACATTGTTAGAAGTTAAGTCCAGATGTATAAAGCCATCTGATGGGAAATGACTATTTTGAGCATATATATGTTATCCTGGAAGAAGCAGCTTAATGTGTTCCAACATCAGAAGGGTATTGCAAGGAGCAGAAAAATACAATTTGCTTTTAAACAGTAAGCCATCACTTTAGTCAGAAGCAAGACCCTTTTACTGTCAAAAAACCAAATTCTTTTAATGGTTCCTCTTACTTCTTTGACTTTATGCCACTGAGATGATCAAGGAATCTAAACCAAACACGTTTGGGTTAGTGTTTTTTTTTTCCTAAAGCTTGTTATATGGCTGCAAATACAAAGCCCAGCCTATGAAGAGGTAGGGCCATTGCTTTCTGCAACAGCATAAACTGTTACTCTTAACCTGGCAAAAGTCTGAGCTGCTTGAAGAACAAACAAGTACCAAATTTCTTCGTCAAGACTACTAACTACCAAAAAACATCCACAACCTCCAGCTGTGTCAAATGTTAAAATTATTGCCCTTTTTGGACCATGGAGATACTTCATGACAAAACATAGGAGGCTAAACTGTCCTCTGAGGACTAGACAGGAACTCTTAACCTTCTCTTCCTGAGCCAGGTAGGTCTTCAACCTTTCACTCAGTGTGTTCCAGTATAACATGAGTTTGCTGCCTCCTGACTATTGCAGTAGAGCAACTTACACTTCACTATGTTTAAGTGGGAAGCTAGCTAATAGTTTCTCACTTTGTATCGTCTTTAGCCTTCTCTCTTTCATTAGGGAGCGATCAAAACAGAGAAGAAAAGCTTAGTCTACTTCCCTTTGGTTGCTAAATTCATAGCCAGATTTATGGTATGTAGCATGCATTCAGACGTGGCTTAATTACACATACCAGAAAAAGGACATAGGATAAACCAAATAAAAAAACTATTCCAAAGCAAGAAAGCCAGATTCAAGTATAATGCCTTATGTCTCAAAGTTTACCGCTGCTGCTCCTGTACACACACCATGAACAACTCCTATGTACCCACATTTGTGACATTATGTTTCTGAATTGCTTACACCGTGCATCTGAAACAGGGGAGTTATTTAGTTACCAATTACAGTTGCCTCAAAAATGCTTTCTGTGAAATCCAACTCATTAGCATATGGGATAGAAACATATGCTAATTTCATTTACTGAGAACTATGTATTGTATTTCAGGTAGAAGACAGATACCATATGTTATCAGTAATTCAAGAACTTCAGCCAAATGAGGCTGTTGTTCATCAAAATTAAGCTATTTCTGGAAGCATAAGCAACATGATTTTTTTTTCCCCTGCAGACTTGTGGTGATCAACCAAGTTACACTTGTAATTACCATCAGCAGTTTTTCAGATGACAATCAACTCACATCCAAGTTTAATGAATCATGACATGACTTAGGCAAAAAAAAGTCTAGACTAAGACAAAATTGGCTTATACAGTGGTAATATTTTACTATGTCATCATCCATTCTTATTGATCAAAACCATACTATGTATCAGAAGAGCTAAAAGGCTATTTAAAACAAAAAGCAAACCAAAATATTAACAGCACGTGGTGGAAAGAAATTGAGAACAGAGTTAATTTGCAAAAATTCTCATAAGGCAAATGCATAAGGAGCTACACAGAAAGCCTTAAAGAAGCACCTTTATATCCAAAATTCATATACGACTACTCTAGTAGTGCTACTAATACTACAAATACTATCAAAACCTAATCTTCTTGATTACTTAGATGCAGCAAAATATAAAACATACTGGAGAGGAAAAGCAAGAGAGAAAACAATGACTAGAGATAAGGTACTTTTATGAAACCAATTGGAACATTACAAAAACAATCTTACTAAAACTATTAGGTCTGTCACTCCAGGGACAGCCTAGAGCTGCTTTATAAAACAGACCAAGGCAAAAGAAATAGGGAACACTGGACTTTGTAGTAACACAAAGTTACTAGATGGTAAGTATTACAAGAAGCTTCACTTACCCTAAATTGTTTTACTGCTCCAAAACCTGTTTGAGCTATGCTTAAAATAATTTAAGAAAAACCTTTTCTTTATATTATACGTGACACTCACTCTATCCCTGAGAAGGCATGGCTCTGCAAACTACATCCTTGTTCAAAAGTGGGCAGAAAGTCACTTGACTCGAGTTTCCAAATACTATGGTGGGGCTCATTAAGTAGAGCTGTGGTCTTAAAATGATAGCCACAGCGGTATTTGGAAATCAGTTTCTAACTTTGTCCAGCCCTAAAATTAACCACATTAGTATTCCAATTGTTGTTAATATGGTTAGATCTAGTAGATCTTCAGCTTATGCCACTTGACCTAACGGAGTAGAAGACAACCACATACTACTACTACTTGTCTCAGTTGTCAACAGCACCTCATGAAACACATGTGGCTCTTCTCAACTAAAATTGAGACTACTCATCTTTAAACCAGCAGGTCCTCTGCTTGTAGCCACTCAAGCCACCCAGAACACGGACTGTGCAGAGATGAAGAGTCTGCCAGAAAATGTGCAAAACTGAGATGCAGTGGAATCTGCAGAACTTGATGGGTAACTGGACTGGGATATTGGCACTGAAGACTGCAGCTTTTACTAAGCAGCGGCTGAAGGTAACACTGCCTTTATGTAGACTGATACACACCTTGGAACTGTACTCCAGCTAAATTCCTGCTCAATTAACCTAGGGAACAGAGAAGGACTGGAACTGAGCTGGAGGGATGTAGCAGAGGGAGCCTGATCTGAGGCTGATCTGCAATGCTTACTGCGCAAAGTAGGGGAGATGATGAGTTGGAAGCTGGGGTAACTCAGAACTGATATAAATGAAACTCTTCCTGTACTGAATTAAAACATTAATTTAGAATTGCACAGGTTTAAAGATTTTGTGGTACGTAACACTGCACAGTACCAATAGTCTGAATTACCATTTGCTGATGACAGAGTTCTTGAAGGAGAAGGGTAGAAATCAACATTTTTATTTTACATTGCAAAGAGGTAGGTATTTATTATAGTGCTTGTTTTCACTTCCTTTCTATAAAAACTGTAATTGTGTAAGATTGAGTATATTTTAAAACAAGAAAAAACAAAACCCAAGGTCAATCAAATCCAATGCATAGGGCATACACGTAACACCAAAAACATATCCGAAACAATAAATTGAGCATTTTTGAAAGCTTGTGGCTCTCTTGCATCTAATGTTTCTTTCTTGTTCCTCAGCCTATGAGAGGCTGGATGCACCTGCACTGTGTGTATTGGTACAAACCAGAAATGGCACACAGGTCTGACACTGGATTTCAGAATTTCTCCCTGCTGCAGAGGAAGAGTAAGATTCAGGACCCTTGTACGCCATTCCAGGTCCCATCCCCATCCTAAATGTACTCTCCTGCCCTTTTACAGTGTTAACTTTAGAGTTCCTTTTTTTCCTGACTCACCCTTTGTGCCTTTCTCTACCCCACCCTCCTTTGTCTTGCTTCTTTTTGTTCACCCATTCATGAATCAATTCCCTTCCTCCCACTCGGCTTTCTATTCTCAATCCTAGTTGTCTCCTTGAAACTACACTTCCCTGTCCTACACTCTTATTTCTTGCCTCTTTCTTGGAGGTCTTGCTCGCTGTATATAGTTTCACTTCAACAGCATGTACACCTTGTTTTAGTACTAATCTCCTTTGGATATTCTCCTCTGTAGGTGTTAAACTGCTACTGAAGCTTCATTTGTTTTCTCTTAAAGAACGAACTCAAGGCTTCTACAATGCCAACAAATCTGCTGCTACTTTTCTCCTGTGAGAAGTCCAGTACTTGTTACTGAGTCAGAATGAAAGCCAAAACATTCTGGCAATATACACAAATTCCCATTCTATAGTATCTGTAAAAGCAATGCTCTGTCAATTTTTATTCTTTTTTTTTTTAATTACTGCTAAAAAAAATTAGTCAATAGCATTAAGGACACTAATGACAATTAAAGTATCTGCTTATTTCAGCAAATTTTTTTTTTTAACTTTGAAAAGAATGTATTTATGCCCAAGTGAAATAGTTAAGTAATAAGTGTTGACTTAAGAAAGAAAAAAGATATTTCAATAACTACCATGTTAGTTTACACAGGAAGTTCTTACATGAAACAACTTTTCTTTCAAGCATGGCTTTCACTTGAAGACTTTAGCACACTATTTGAAATACTTATAGTTTAAAAAAAAAATTAAAAAAAATTATGTTTAAGAAACACTGCAGTAGAACAGCTCAATAAAACCCCCACAGTATTTGCAATAGGTTTTCCAGTTTCTCTAGCCATGCAACATGACAATCTTCCAATAACTTTTACATAATTTCCAAACTATTTTTAGAATGTTTTCATTTTAAGTACATCATCTTACTGTGTCATACTTTTGCTTCTTCAACTACCTTTTTTCAGTCCATCCCATATTCTCTTTCTACTTGATCATAACATTCGTAACAGTTGTTTGGGGTTTTTTTTGCTACATATTCTTTTATGGCAACACAATGTCACTAAACAAGACTAATGATATCACAAAAGCGAGAAAATGAAAATAATTCTATGATTCTGATTTAATTGGGAATGAAAACACCTCTTATTTAACGCACATTTTGTACACTGAAATTTCTTTTAATATGAAATTTCTTCCTTTAATATGAAACTTCCATCAATATGAAAGGGAACAAAGCTGACATATAAATGAAATATAAAACAGAGGAAAATTTAACCCATATTTTTATTACATCAGGACAAGATATGAGCTATCTCTATATATAGTGCCATTCCTATACTATGTAAAGTCAGAGATTTTGCTTTAGATATTAGCATCTCCTTTACAGAGCTTATAAAAGCCAGAAGTATTTCAAGTCATTCTCTCCGCTACTGTTAGACTAGTTCTTAGCTGATGGAGCACTTCCATGGTTTATGCAGGTTGCCAAAGAATCCGATATCCAAAATACAGGTACAGCTAGACACACAGACATTCCCCGTAAAAGCCAAACATTAGAACAATAACAGAAACACAACCTGAAAGAACTTCAGTCTGAGCAACGAACACTCTGAAGTCCCTCTGATTACATTATACTCATTCTACCACAAAGGACTGAGGGAATAGATAAAAATTCACAGATTAGGACCTCTGTAATGTTTCCAAAGAATGCATAAGCCCTCCTTTAGTACTCAGATTCTCTATTGTGTTGTTTGGTTTTGGGTTTTTTTAAAGACTTTTTTTTACTTTACAATATGTAACAATCTATCTTCTCTCCCTCTGTAATGTCAGGATTGTCAGTTTATGTTCTCTTAAACAAGACTAAGCTTGGGCTGGATTACTTACTCTCTATCTGTGCTTATCTTTCTATTTTTCTTCATTAAAAACACAGCAAGCAAATCCTTGCATTTTACTGCAAGAATCCATTATAATATTGACATGTCTCTTAGATCCAGTGCAACTTCTATCTAATTGCTTCTAATTGGGTAATCTATGTTGCACCACCATCTACATCACTTCTCCCCCTTTTCCGCCTCCTGTAGTCACTCATTAATTTATTTGGACCATACTAAAATAATAATTTTAAATACAACCAAATACTAAGGAAAATTAACTGAAGAATAAGTTAGTAATAGTAATGCTGCTGTTCATACATAAAGACTTACAAACGATTAAATAGCGACTTTTTGGAGAGAACATTTGCTACCTGCATACCACCAGCTATCCATGTCTCTTGGGCTTTTATTTGTTGTTTTGTTGGTGTTGTCTTTTTTAATTAGAATATGCGTAAATTAAGAAACGCATATATGGAAATGAATTACTGTTTGGCTTTTTTCCTCTACTAAGACATGTAACCAGATAAGTATTATCACTTAGTAAAATGAATGTTAAAAACCACAGGGAAAAGAATTACATTACCTCTGATGAGGAAAAAATAAAATGGTTGGGACACGGTCTGTCATAAATTCCCATGGAAGGTCATTTCGAGTTATATCAATTCTGTTAAGAAAAGACACACTGATGAAGAGAACAGGCACATGAACAATCTCTATTTTCTTGTAAAACGCCATTTCAGAGATTGGGAAGAAGGAAATGAAAGTATCTGTGTAAGTCAGTCTAAATGTGTTACGTCAAAAATACGTTGTGCATATGAGTCAGCAGAATTAATTACCAATATTCGAGATAATAAGGAAGAACAAAGGGGAGCAACATTGTTTATTGCCAGACATCTCACTTGAAACAAAATGCAAAAGCCACCAAAGGGATGTGCTTTCTGCTGCTGCAATTTTCTTTAAATAAAAAATAATTATACTTATTGAAAGTGAAGAGAGGAAATTTCTGAAGAAATAGTTTGATCAGTACATCCGTTATGCTAATCACCATTTGCATCATTATATTTTATTTTTCATGACTATTAATAGGAGAAACTGTTGGAATCAAACAATAAGGTATATAACTATACTATTACAGCAACCAATTTATAACACTTAGCTCATGAAAGAAACTTCAAACAAATATTTTAATTATTTGTTTTTCATCATTCATAAAAAGAAAAACTATCACAAGCACATCTGCTTGTTTTTCCTTTTTAAGGAGTATTACTGAACTCCTAAAGTGAATGCTGGAATCTCTGCAGAGAAACTAGCTGAGAACATTCCATCTTCATCAATTTTTCAATAAGCAAATGAACAAGTGTTGGATTAGGAGAATAACACCAAAACTATATCTTTGGCTGTTTCAGCCTACTTTTGAGAAAAAGATGATTAATCTCAGTTTAACAAATATNAAATAAAAAGAGGGGGGGGGGGGGGGGGGGTTGATAGAAAAATATGTAAAGTATTCCAACTGCTCTCACTCAGCAATTAAATTTCCCAGTCACTCATTATGTACACATCTGCATTATGTACACGCCTTCCTTCTCCAAAACAAACAGACCTGCCTAACAGTTTCAACACTAGACTGAATTTTTTTCTATTTGTGAAGTTGTTCCTCAAGCACAACTCCATGATTATTTTCCCCTCAAGTAGTTTTGAGAGTAAATGATTTGCTTCTTCCAAGGACAAGCACATTCTCAAAGTACAATTTTTTCTAAAATTCTACTTAGAAAGAACACAAGATTTTTGTGCACGAAACACTTGCTAAATTCTTGTTATGGTTTTCTCTGCATTTTTAGGTTTTCTTTGATTACAGATAAAATCCTCATTTACTACAATTTTGTTATAGAAAAAACATAGACAATCACATCAGTAATACGGCAATAAAAATAACGGAGCAAATGAGAGAACTTCAAAGTCAGGAAAGAGAATTGGTATAGATTTGAGAGTAGCATTACATCTGTAGGAATAAAGCTGCAATTATAAACAGGCGGTAACTGCAGGTTTTTAATTGAATTTTCTTCCTATACATCTCACGCTGCCTCCTGGAGTAAGTTCAGTCAGAATAAAACAAGGATGCAATCAGAGCAGATGTTGTAAGTATTGATGTATTATCAAATACATGAATAAGAATGTTTCGGTTGCACTGAAACATTAAAAACCCTGGAAACACCAAACAATACCATGTCTTTTTTACATATATATTACACACATGCATACATATATAAATATATGTCTATAAACTGGTGTTGGCTGGGATAGAGTTAATTGTCATCATAGTAGCTTGTATGGTGTCATGTTCTAGATTTGTGATGAAAATAGTGTTGATAACGTAGGAATGCTTTGGTTACCGCTGAACAGTGCTTCCACAGCATCAAGGCCGCCTCTGTTTCTCACTCTGCCCCACTAGTGGATACACTGAGGGGTGGGGACACAACCAAGCAGATGACCTGAACTAACCAAAGTGCTATTCCATACCATATAACGTCTTGCTTGGCAATAAGAGAGAAAAGAGGGGGTTTTACCAGGGTTAGCCATCTTGTACTTGGAAACCATCTGGGCATCAGTCTAGCCACAGATGACGACGAGCGATTGCCTTTGCATCACTTACTTTGCTTTCTTCTCTCTCCTTCCATTTCTCTTACTAAACAATTAATTTTGGTTTGTTTTATCTTGACCTCCAAATTTTCTTGGTTTTATTCTTCCTTTCCTCTTCCTCCATCCCACTGGGGATGGAGGCGGGGCAAGTGAGCAAGTGGCTGTATGGAGCTTAGCTGCCCACCAGGGTTACGCAAAATGCATATTTTTGTGGGTTACCTCAAACGATTTCTCAAATACAGTACTACAGGATATAATTATTTGCTACAAATTGTCAGAGAGAGGGGTAGAAATTATTTTCTGCTGCTGTTTTATTGATTTGCTTCCTGAAATTAGGAAACTTCAAGGTTAACTGCACTGTTTAAAAATTCATTTTAATTAAACTACATAACTACTGCAGTGAGATTGAAACCCATCAAATTTACAGAGGAAAACAAAATAATGCATTCAAAGAGAAATTAAACAGATGACATTCACATCTACTATTGCAAGATTATAGAGAGAAAAAAAGTAATTATTTTCTAGGCTGATGACCTCAGTGAACTTCCATTATTCTAGAGAGATGAAATTAGAATCTTTTTTACCTTGCCACAGTGAAATTATCTGGAGGCAAAAGCCGAGCAAGTTGAATAAAGATGTGATTAAGAGAAGCACAGAATCCACACCACTGTCCATAATAGAGCAGCAAGACATTCTGGAAAATTAAATAGGGAAGAGTTTGATTATCTATTGTAGTTAATCTGCAGTAAAGGGGACTGGTCTTCACAACATCTAAAACTTGAAACACTTAAAATATGACAGAAAACTAATAAACTTTATTATAAGCTATCTATTGATGCCCTCTGTCTACTAAGTTAACACACAACTCTTGGGGAATTCTCTTTCCATAAAGAAAAAGACAAAATGAAGAGGGTTATTTAGATTATTTAGTTTAGGATCATTCCCTCTAAGCGAAAATGCACCAAACCTTACTATGCTTCCCAAGATTCCTTTGCAATCTTAAATTCCTATGTATCTAACAGTGACTATATACTTCATACAGGGGCGAGGGGGGAGATGATGTCTAGACTTCCCCTTTTTGCCTTTAACTAGGCAAAGCAGGAGTTAGGGCTGCTGAAAACCAATTACTGGTATACATTCACTGCAGATCTCAAAGACAATAAATATTAATTCTTACTATCACATCTCTAAGAAATCAAAGTAATTTAACCGCTGTTCAGGGTGATATCTTATGTGAAGCAATTTCATGGCATGCAATTGGAAAGCTTTTGAAAGTTGTGGGGTTTTTTTTGCTGTGTGCTTTCAAATAATGCCTTAGGTTTAAAACCTTCTCTATTTTTTTTCCATTATGTCTACTTTGCCATAATTTTTACATTTCTTTAAAGTAAGTTTTTTTAAAAAATGTAATATATAGAAAAAGTTGTAGTATATTTATTTCCTTTGAGGTATGAAGCACAGCAATCAGAATATTCTTCAATGTTACCTCAAACCCTATTTATTTAGCATGTGGTCCTGCTACAGTGGAAGAAAGGAAAAGGAAAAAAATCAAGTCACGGACTTTTTTTTTTTTTTTTTAAATTAAAACCTGTCTTTCAAACACATAGGAAAAAAAGCACACCTCCACCCACCCCCCCAAAAAAACCACAACAAAACCAACCCCCCAAAACCCAACAAATCTTGAACTGTGGCAGAAACCTGTCAGAGAATCAGCTGCACTGACTTTTTGGTTATTTTAACACCAGAAGAAGATCTTTTGCAGATTTACTTAAAACCACACTATTCTGTATTGCCTTTAAAAAAAAAGGCAAAACCAAACACTTTTGCATTGTAACAAAATAACATTTTATGTTACAAAGAAGCAAAGCATATCAATGTAAAAAAAGAATGAGACCCTCCCCTCAAAAGTCTGAGCCATGATCTGCAACAAAGATTTTCAGTAATAAGGTGTACCTTGTCACTCAAAAACACAGTATCATGAAAGGTATTAGTAGTCACTTCAGTGATTACACGCTGTTCATGAAAATGGACTGAAGGGTCGTCAACAAGATGCCTTTTCAAGGGACTGTAGAGAATACTGAAATTTTTTATGAAGTTCTCTGAAATGAAATTGATACATAACAAAATTATTTCAGTTTCACCAAATACATGATTTTGGCAGTTTTTCTTTGGAATTCAGAACAATTTACAGAGAAAATACAAATTCAAACCTGGTTTCAAGTCATTAATTTTTGACAGTTTGGTATCAGCTCTTAAGTAACCACCACTGATGTGAAAACAAGATAAAGTTTCACTGTTTTTTTTGTTTTGCTCATTACAGTTGTCTTTTCACTTGCCACCCTACTCTCTAGTCTTTCTTCTAATCCTAGCCAATATACGATAAGAGTAATTCTCTTCCCTCCTAATCTAACCACACACCTGGGAACTTATAAGTAGCATCCTCTCACTATTTTTCACTTTCTACATAGCATTGAAGTATTTGGCCCTCATCTTCAAGGCTCCACTTAATTCCACATTTATTTGCATTTATTCTTTCATTTTTAATTACTTTCCCTGTAATTCTCCTTTTGCTTTAGACCTTTAAAGACTGGGCTATTCCCAGGCCAATACGAACAGCCACCTTTTGTTTACCAGTGACCACCCTCCTCTTCATTCGACTTTCTCCTTAGTTTTAAGATATTTAACAAGTTGCTGGCCAGTGGTAAAAAATTTAGAACAAGCTCCAAAGCCCTCAACTACACTACTTTGAGCCTGGACCATGTTCTCTAAATTGCTGCAAGATATCGACTGCATCCGTCTTTTCAATTTAGATAGAAAAATATTATTTTATGCGTTAT
Source organism: Himantopus leucocephalus (assembly GCA_003993805.1). NCBI lineage: Eukaryota > Metazoa > Chordata > Aves > Charadriiformes > Recurvirostridae > Himantopus > Himantopus leucocephalus. The sequence continues at coordinate 2,756,553 of RSEF01000014.1, forward strand.
AGAGCAAGAGTATTCAATAATCAAGACAAAAGATATCATACCAAACACATTAAAAGAATTATTTAATCAAATAGAAACATCTTGTGCTGCTATTTCCAGTCCAAAAACTAGGCCCAAGTAAAGCCGGCACTTTTGTACACACATACAAAATACCAGACCACCAAGTTTATCTCTGAAATGCAAAGAGCAGTATATTTAATTTTACATTTACTATTCAGTATTTCATTAATTTCTCACACCAGATCAAAACAGTGTTTTTTCTTTCTAGATTTCCAGATTTGGAATATCGATGCATGATTAAGTAATAACTGAAAGGAGGGAGCTAACTAAAAGATATACTCCTGAATTTTTAGAACCATCTGTAAAAATTGAAATCTGTTAAACGTATTAAAGACAAATCTGATTTATTATTTTAAAATAGCAAAAGTTAAGAGGCTTATGGAAGTAAAATAAAATTTTAGAACACCCCNAAACCCCCCCCCCCCCCAAAAAAAATAAATATCATAAATCACAGTTACTTCTTGACAAAATATGTAGAAGTCAAAGTTTTCCGGAAGGTCAAATGACTTGGAATAGAAATATACCGAGTGTTACTCAGCAGAGAAACCCTCGTCATGCTCAGGAAATCCTGTTTCCTGAAAAACATTTGAGACAAAAAGTACTGGGAGCAGAAAGGGGCAGGAAATTTGTATCTCCTCGCTAGGATCTGAATTTTTCCTAAGCCTCGTCACTGGGGGTTTTGTTTGTTTTTCCAGAGTGTTTTTCTGAGAGGTTGGGATACAGACAGGACACAAGCCTGGATGGGATCCTTAATCAGAACATGGCTACTTGTTCTATGTTGTGCATACTTTTGTACTTACAGATTTATGGCAAAATGGAAATGTAATGCTACAAGAATTATACTGATATACCTTCTCGAACAATTTATTTTAATACTATGTTCACCTGAATTTACTTCCATGTTTACTTACATTGCTAACATTAAAAAAACCTGCATTTTCTGCAGGTGGACTCAGTTTTGCACATCATCATGATAGGTAATGCATGTGGTCAGGCATGTTGTGTCTTACTCAATAACTTGCAAATAAATCAGAACTGCAATCATTGGGTTCGTTGAGGTTTTTTTTGGTTTGGGTTTGGTTCCCCCCCCGCCCCCGCAATTCAGCCAGGATATAGAGTATCGACAGATTTGGCCAAAACCACTTCAGAGCTCTACCTTGAAAACACATATTTTTCAAAATGAATTTAAAACAATTTAAGTTGGTTGCAGAGGACAAGAGGAAGGGCTAGTCTCTGCTGATAAGTGGGCAGTATCTCACAAAATTCTATTTTAGTACACCAAACAGCTTAGCAAACACCAACACCACCATTAGTGTACAAATGTCTTCTGTAATATCAAATGTGTTAGATGCATAGTAATTTTTTTTTCCCACAAGCAAATTAGTTTAGATTTTACCCATTGCTTCAATGCATCAGGCAGTCAAGAATCACACGTTTTGGAGTTCACTTCTTTTAAAGCAAATTACTTTTGGTATATGAAACTTAGTTCTTACATCATGTAGAACACAATTCTACTGCTTGGTTAACTACTAAATAGAACAGAATAAATTAAGATTCACAATGCTGACTATAGTCTCAGTTTAAAAGCAGTCACCTTCAAAATGACATTAAGTTTTCCATTCATAAGTTTACTTGCAAACTTAATTTTCTTATTTCAAACATTTGTATAGTGGATACCATACCCAGGGTAGATGCAACAAGTGACTGATTTTGATCCAGGACATAGTGCACTTCTTCTTTCAGGTCAACAATAGCAGCAAACTCCTTAAGATGATTAGATCTCGATGCTCCTAGTCTCTCTGCATATATCCAAAAAAGATTTGAATCCAGTAGATACAGATTCAAGGTTTTGTTGGTCCTGCAGCTCAGACCAGTAATGTTAGTGCCACTAATATGAAGGTCAGGAATAAACCAATTCCTATCCTCAATGTGAGGAATAGAATGTTGGGTGTTATCTTTCTTCCCATGGGAAGAAAATGCTACTTTGGGGGTCTGAAGGATGGTCTTCTCAGAACTAATGAAACTTAAAAAATGCCTGTTTACCGTCCTGCAACATGCAGTGTAATAGCTAAAGGGACTGTAGAAACTTAAGAAATTGCTGCATTCTATGGTATTTGATATAACTTGAAAAAAGGTATGTTCCTGGAGGTAGAAAGAGTCCAAAGCTGCTTCTATCTCTAAAAAGTTACAGTGTGGCACATGGACCTTATTTGGTTTGACACCAAGTGTCTGGTTTATGCAAAGCTCACAGACATTGTGAGTTCTAGATATTGAATGCCACTGCGGAAGCACCACGGTGTTACAGCATGGGTACTTGGTTATTGAAAACGTTTCTGATAATTTCATATGTGCATCTGGTACAGAGGAATCAAAAGCTGGTGAATCACTGTCTCCTAAGTGTTGAAGATCTGGCTCAGCTGCTTGGCTTTTATTACAGTTGTGGTATTCCAAGGCCACTTTGGTAATCTACAGCAGGGGGAAGAAAAAAAAGCAAGATTAACGGTACATAGTTCACTCAAATGCAGTTATCTGTTGCACCTTTAACAACATATCTGCAATTAGAGATGGTATTTCAGAAACATGAAGTTGACTACTTTTCTTCATTCTTACAAAAAATTATAGGAGGCTCTGACTTGATAACAAAGTTAATTTTTCAGATATTTCAGCATGTAAGAATGTATAGAACAACAAAAGGCCACTTTAAATTTTTTTCAGTCCACTACACTGATCTCAAGGTCCTCTTTGTATCATATTTATCAGAGTACAACAACATTACATTTTAAGGTTAAATGCCACCACTTGAAGCATTAATTGCTACAGGTTCCTGGATTTCCCTGTTTTCCAATACAAGGAGGAAACAAATAAAAAAGCCTGCCTCTCAGTGCAAACATTCCTGTGCTGCATCACCATTTTGTTTTTCATAACCAAGGGGAAACAAACAGCAAGAAAGGCATATGTATGGACCATAGAAGGAATTCCCTTTCTAGGCGACAAATAACAGAACATAGAGGAAAAGAAAAGGAAAGAGAAAGTTTCCCTTCATCCTCATCTATGACATTAAACATAATCAAGATACAGAACATACAAACATTGCTTACACAAGAACACTTTGATAGGAATCATAATTATCAAAGGGATATTGAAGCATCACATCTAGGAGAGCTGCTGTGTCACAGGACTATCAGTATTAAGATGTGGCCTATAGCAACAGTTCATTACAGTCTTTAAGAATTCCTTGTTAGATGTTTTTATCCTGAAAACACTCAATTAAATACTTAAAAGAAACTTAACTCCTCATACTATAATCTAGCCTGAAGATTTTGACTACAGAGAAACATGAGAAGTTATTATGAACAGAAAACGAGTCTTGCGATAAGAAATCTCATTTCAGTGAGCTCCTATCAGAAAAAAATTTTGCTCCGAGAGCTTTCAACATACAACTTGCAGCCTTGTTCTCTGCAAGTGCCTTACAGTCAAGGAGTTTCATTGCTTGATGAAACCCACACGATGGCTGCAGTAAACATCTCTTCCTACGGTAAACAAGTTGCATAATATCTATCAAAGTGAAGCTATACAAGATAACTGGAATATTTTGCATCTCATTTCACATTTTGATATAGATACTCTTATTTAGTAGAATGAAAGCTGAAACTGAACATCTTATGTTGCACTGAGTTGATCTAAGTAAGTGGTACCTGTTACTAGAACGTTTAATCTGTGACAAGCATCACTGAATTAAGTCTGCCAAAAATAAGATGGGTTAGTACAAGAATAATTGCAGTTCTTTTCCAGTCTTTCCACAAAGATTTCCCCAACCCTATCTTGTAGCAGACTAGCTTTTATTGTGTCTATTTCTAGTTTGTGGTAGTGCTATGCAATCACGACTATGATGTGCAGCTGTGTGATATACTAACCGGGACAATGGGTTCCAGCTGAAAAATAGCCCAAGGAAAAAAATTCTTTTTCAGCCAAGTTTGTTTCCCTATCTCATTCACTGCACAGCTACACAGACTCCTATTTCTAGGCAGTTCAGAAATGGAAATAATGGCAGAGGAAGAGAGAACTGGAAGGTGACTAAGGAACGCACAGGATATAAAAATCAGATTAGTTCTGAGGAGTTTTTCAATTGGGCTGTATTTCAGAAAAAAGTCTGGTTTAATAAAAGGCCCATTCTTCCTTACATAACCACCTCTGGAAAGAGGGAAGGAGAGGAGGAATAGAATGGGGTGGACAAAACAAGTCCCATGGTACCCAAATACATTCTTGCTCTTTCATTTGAGCTATGTCAGCTGGAACAGAAGACCAAAGATCTGCTCATCTCACACAGCATTCACCACAGGAAGAACAGAGTCAAGAAAAAGAGTTAGGTGCTTGTTCTAAGCAACTGTTAACATAAGAAAAAAGACATATTGTGTGGGGTGCAAATCAGTTGTGATAATATGGCTTGAGAAAACGTTTTTAAACAAAAATGAATACTTGGAACAGTGAAATAAAAAGAGGTATCTGTCACAATTAAGTTCAGAACCTGGACTAGAGTTCTCAAGTTCTTGTAGTTTTGAAGTAAAAAAATAATTATTTCCACTTACTTCATCTAAAAGAGGATTAATTTCTGCTAGGGGATTGTAAGGTATAAATATGAGAAGTGCTGGTCCTTTCTTCAGCTCATTGTTTAGAAGAAGGCTCTTTCCACCATGTGGTCTCAGCCAGCGTATGATCATCTCTCGATTTTCTAGAGCCCACTTGCAAATGTTCTCAGCAGTATAGTTCATGATGTCATTAGGATAGATCTTGAAGGGGGGGGAAAAAAAAAATTATTTGTCCCCACTTAAACATATGGTTTAGTAATGAATGCAGTTCTCTTACGTGGCATGCTTTGTTACTGCCTAAAACTCTAAATTTAACTACTCAGCGAGCTTCAGCATTTCAAATACCCTTTTCCCTTTGGGAAATCTTTTGAAGTACTCATCATTTCACAGTAACACACACAATCTTTCAGGCAAAAAGTATTCTACCAGGGAAACTCCTCTTTCTTTTACTACATCTTTATAATCTTTACTTTTCTCACTAGAATAAATTTTCTTTATAAGTGAAAGAGCTCAGTCTCTGAGTTGGTACCATCATGTGTCTTGATTTACAGCATATTAGAAAACTTTTTCCCAATACTCATTCATGATATTAACTCATCTTAAATTAGTCTTTTAAGACCCCACATCAAGACTGCATTAAAAACTGATATTTCTTCTTACTGAATGCGGGGAAAATAAATGCGTAATAAAAAGCACTCACAGCTTCTAAGGTCATTTTAATAAATAAAGGCAAGTTAATCTTAAATCATTTGCACAAACAAAATAGTTTTATGTATTTACCAGTAATTTAACCTAAAAAGTCAATGGTTTCCCTAGTCTCACTGAATGAAATACATGTTACAACATTTTTTTTCAGAGTTTCCACTCACAGTAGCAGTTTGGATAGATAAGGTCTATGCCAAACAGCAAATCTGAAAGTTAGTATTTTCATTTTAGTCTTCCAAAACCAAGGCACATGGGTTAAGAGTTACTATCAATTTTCAATTAAATTAATTTTCATGTTTTTTCTAATCAGTGTAATGTCATACCTTTAAACTGAAATGCCAGTTTTTACTATTTCTATACCCTCATTCAGGTAGCCTTCCAATTCTGACCCACTGAAAGAGGGAGAAGTTTTAGGAAAAAGTCTTTGTGTAGCCATTTCTGAGTTTTTGGGTTTAGGTTTGAGAGAGATGATCACCTTGTGTCTTAGCTATTGTTTAGAACAGTCGCTGACTGGTAGAACAACCATGTGTATTACTGTACATAAATATTGTTCTTAAACATCCTACATCCTGAAGTTCTATGAAACACTTACTAATAGTCTACTACGACAGAGCTTCAATCTCCATGTATTGTCTCAGAGTCACTACAACATAAATATAATACTCACAAGAGACGTGTTGACATGTCTGTGCAAATACACGCTGCCTGAATGCACCAGTGAGATCTCCTCTGCAACATGTTTATCTGTGATCACTCCAAAGCGTATAGTTCCAAGGTAATCTGAAAGGGCAAATTTTCAGTTTTTAAATACAATTACACACACTGAACTTCTCTCCTGAATGCCTGAGAAGAAAGGCACAGAAACCTTACTGAATAGCAACTGTCTGTATCAGTGATTAAGCGAGGTAGAAGAAAGATGACAAAGGCTGGCACAAGAACAAACGTGTTCCTCTTCTGCACTCAACATATAGAGAACATTAACCTGAACTGTCCAATTTCTTTATTTGCTTATTAAATACAGAATCTGGTATGCAGATGCACCTTAACACGTTATGGTATCTCAAAAGCCAAGGTGACATATATATGTAAGGAAAAGGTATGAACATTGAGTGTTTAAATTCTGTACATTTACAGTAAATACGTATTATTTAAATACATATTTTAGTATTTCTATATTTATAAATATGTACACATAAGGATAGAATGCTTCGCATCTTTACATTGCAAAAAACTAACATATAAACGGGGAAATTACAGAATAAAATATAGGAGAACAGGCTCTATATCATATACCAAGTCAGTAGTACAGTAAAAAAATCAGAATAATGGTATCCATTTCCTTCACTTGCTGACAGGAAGAAATATCCATAAAATGCGCTAATCTGAACTTTAAGAAAGTTCTATCCAGAATTTATGACCCCCCCAAAGGTATTAATCATGTACAAAGTTTGCATATTTAAACACAAGGGGGGGGTGTAGTTTAGATTATTAATGTAAAACAACAGGGAGAGAAAGCCCTTCTCATCACGTTACCTTGTACCAGCTCTATAACTCCATCCAGGAAGGCACTTTGTTGAATTCAGTCACTAAGTACTGACAAAGTGAAGTTCATGCTAATGCCTCTGAACCTGACATTTCAAATTTTGCCCAAGACAAACACGTTTAGATTCAACTTAAATAAACGCTAATCTGATTATGGCTCTATAGGGGTTGCAGCTACACATTTAGCTTTTTGAGGAAACTGTGTCTTAACGTACCCCTTGAATAGCAGCCTGTCATATACTTTATTCCATGATGGCCAATCACAAAATACGTAATAAGCCTCTTAGGTAAACAATCCTTGCACTGTAATGAAAGTCTCATAACTAGATCAACATCAAGAAACACTCAAAAGGGATTAATTCCCAAGTTACAAATTATTGCAAAAAACTACTGAAGCCCATATACATAACTCATTCACAGATGCCTTATGAAAATGAAGCTTTTACCTTTCTTTAATGAATGTAGTGCCGACGCGAAGAATGTTAAATAACCAGGTGGCTGAGGTGAAGCGTTGAACTCAAAGTATCCTAGAACTCCAGGCTGAAATAATAAGAGTTAGAGCCAGTTAAGCTATTTTCAAGTATAAATATACAGGACACAGAAATTATTTGCCTACAGTAAAACACAACAGATTTTAAAAAGACAGTGTTTACTGAAGAACAGTCACTTTATGCTGCAAGAAAAATTTTAATATTAAAAGAATGAATGGAAATCAGTTCTAAAGTTAACATTCAAAAGCTATGTATGAGAGAAGGTTTTTATAGGTGCAGATGCATAAGTTTCAAACCACGTATTTCCCATGTTAGCTAATAAAGGTCACTAAAAACAATTAATATTTGCTTTGCAAGTATTTTATGAGTTAGTTCCAGCACCAACATAAGAACTACAAGCATCATAAAGACTTTTTGTAGAATTGGAATATAAAATGTGATTTTTCAGAGTATAAAGAACTTAAACAGTAACACTTTAATTGTTCACTATGTTACACATAATTAGCAACTACATATGAATTTGTGCATGAATACTTGGACTGCTAAGCCAATTTATCATCCCATCATTAAGCTGTCAGTCATTGTAAATTCTTCCAGTGTATCCTGCAGGAGTCAGTGAGAGACCACCTGAACAAAAACAATGAGCGTGCCCCATATCCCACCTGCATATCCATAAAGTTCTTCAAATTGCCAAACAGACAATTCAAAATTTAAAAGACTCATCCCTAAATAGCCCTATTGACTTTGCCAGGTATGAAGCCTTCATATTGAATTCAGGAAGAGAATCTGGGAGAAGCTGACTTGGAACAGGGAGACGCGGAGTCTTTAGACCTCTCTTGTTCCTAAATTTGCACCAAGTTTTAGTTTTAAATTTTGCAAAAATATAATCCATTAAAAATTGTTATTGATTATGTTTTTTAACACACCACTCAAATTGGCTTAGTAAACTTTCAGGACAGAGCAAACGATGGAATCTGGTTATTTCGTGTCATTTGTTTCCCAGCTCCACCAGTGCGTACAGAAAGAGCATTTGACACTTAAAGCAAGAGCACTTTAGGGACTGCTGTGGAACAAAAGATTCCAGACTCACTGATCACCCATTTGCGTGGCAAATATATACACACATAAGTATTTTCATTTGGTATTTTGGAGGCTGCTTTTTTTTTTTTAGTTTTACATATAAAATTTTTAATTTCTTTTTAAAACATGACCATATATTTTGCCCGTTATTGTCATTAGTGATATGAATTCAGTTACTCACACCAGCCATATGAATTGAGCTAATTCAGTACGAATTAGCGATCTCAGGATGTTCACCAATAACAGCATTGCCCATTCCAACTAATGATTTGCTCTTTTTAGGCAGGAATTATCTTTCAAGAATGAATGCTGAACACGAGACTCTTATTCATAAAGATTCCTTATGAGGTACCCCAAGAAAATTATCAATAATAAAAATAAGATACAAGCCATTAGTGAAATTTCTGCAATAACAATTGTCAAGAAGGAAATAAAAATGTAAGTAAAATAGAAGTGAAAAAATACAGCGAAATAATAGCATTCATTCTTTTTTAAACAATATACAGGTTAGTAATTAGTGTTCATCTTTTTCTCCTAGTGCCAAATTAAAACAGTAAAAAGAAACAATCCCTTATAAAAAACATGTAAAGCATTCAAGTGAACAGGAGAAGTGTGAAGGAGACAGGCAAGATGATCAAAATTTTAGTTTCCTGTTTTGTAGAACCATTTTTGAATACCATTACTGTACAAAGGAAACTTATGGCACCAAATAGTGAATGAAAGAGTCAAAGAGCCAAAAGTGACAGTAAAGTGTGACAAGAAGTCAAAAGTCAAATCTAGGAATATTTATAAAGTTATTAAAAAATGTGATGTCCTGATTCTGACTGCCAGTTCTGTTTTACACTAATAGCAGCTCAAGACTTCCAGATTATGAAGAATAAGATGTTTCCATGAGACATTTTTGGAAAGGATTTTTTCCATAAGAAAAAATTGCAGTGGGACAATATATACTAATGCTATATGACTAATCAGTAATCTAGTTAATTAATGCCCTTCTAATGATCATCCCAGAATAGTTAAAATTTCTTCCCTGTTCCTTACTGCAATTAAACAGATGAGGAAAGTGTCTAAAATGCTGTGTAACTCCTCAGGTACCATGCAAATTTTCCTGTTCTTCTGTCAGAATGAAGAGATTCACTTGCTAACACCAACTACTCTGTTCATTTTAACAAAATTGAACACTTACAGATGCTAGCAACTACCAAGGAATCTTGCTCCGTACAAGTGAGATTCAAGTCTTACAGAAGAGATCTCAACGTAAATGAGAGGTTCCTAGTTTTGAATACAACTATGCTAAGAGGAGCTTGATGGCAGCAACTCCCACTTCCTTTCATGTAACAACCTCCAAAACAACCAATAACTGATGTAGCAACAGCTACCTGCACACGGTTTATGTGGGCATCTACATACAAGCTGTTATTGATGATCAGCTGCTTCCAGGCAACCATCTGTGTGGAGTTATGGTTAATTACCTTCATATAGGCAGTTAGGAATAACGAGTTGAACAGGCTATGACTTGCTTTATATAAAGCTGGATGATAAAATAATGGAATGTGACACAGGGATAGTTTGGAGACACTTCATTAGGAGTGTTGGCTTTGCTAGAATGGAACTTAATGGAGCTTTTCCTTCCATGAAACAATTTTCAGCATGTCTCAAATCAGCTATCTGTAGGAAAGGTTTTGAAGAGTCATTAGCACCATCTCCTAATGAAACTTGTATATGAAAATACAAAATCATTAACTGTAGTGTAGCCTATTTCTTGCTTGGTCTCTACACCGGAGGAACGGAAAGTGATGTGCAATGCCAATTAAATCAAACAAATAACAGACTTGAGAAGAATCTCAACAATTACAGAACAGCAAGTTCCTAGAAATTTTAAGAATTAACAGAGATCTTCAGGTCAGTAATTTTTATCAGAGAACAGCCAGCATGGTCTTATTACTGAATCATGCCTTGAGTCTATCACAGTTCTTTGAAGGAATGAGCAAGCCTGTAGATGACTCATCTACTCAATGCAGCACACTGTAATTCCCCAAAAGCCTACAAAAAGTTACCAAACACACTGGAAGAAGCTAAGGTGATAAGGAATAGCACGGAAGGTCCTTTTCTACATTAGCAGAAAAGATAAAAAACCACAGGTAGAAGTTACTGGTTTTCCACAGTCAAAGACAGCCAGCCAGAACGTGTACTGATGCTCATACAGTTCAACACTTCTATAAACACTTTAGAAAAGGGAGAGAAGTGTGAAGAAACAAAATTTGCAAAGGTTATTGGGAATCACTGAAACTACAGCTGATACAGAAGAGTTGCAGAAAGACAGTATTAAACAACTATGTGATGAACGAGCTCTGCAATTTAAAGGCCAGTAAGTGGGAAGTAATGGGAACAGAGAAGAGAAAAAACCCCACAGCTACTGATTAGCTTTTACAATTAGATAAACACTTTTACTACTCAGTTAAGTTATTTCTATCCCAATTTTTAATAATTTTTTATGTTTTGGCTATGAGGTAAGGGAGATATCTTTTTTCAGAATCTCAGACTTGTGCAGCCAGGCAATTCCTGCCTCATTTTGTCTGCGAACACAGGAAAGAAAACAGCAAGAGGAAAGGAATGCGTTATCTCTGGGGAACTGAAGAAGCAATACTACATACCACAAATTCTATACCGTAGAAAATGCAAAGAAGAAACTGCTGATTGATACTATGTTAATTAAATTTACAAGTAAAAGTCTGTTCACTTTCTAACGATGTTAAAAACATTGTATGTCCAGAACTGAAAGCAAATTCTTGCATCATCATTTAACATAGGCACCACAGTACCCCACACAAGAGCAAGTTATGAAGTCAGATCCACTTCTGGGTCAGATCCTACCCAGACGGTTAATGCTCAGGAAGCATTTCTGCACAAACAGAGCAAAGCAGAAAGCTAACACCATGTTAAGACACATGCCAGCTACCTCCTAGAGTGACCAACTCCTCCCCCACCTCTCCTGAAAAAAAGAAAATGAGCTCCTTGGCCATGTTTAGTTTTCACATGTGAATGAAGCTTTTTGTCTAACTACAGAAGCTGCACGTCTTCTTCCTCTGTGCCTCGGAAGGATGAGGCCATTTCTAGTAGCTGGGTTAGTCACATGAGGAATGAGACATGCCAGTTTGGATTAAAATGAAACTGTTACAACTCTGCAGTTAAGAAAACAAAAGGAAGTCTGATTATAGGTACTCACGGGTACCTGGAGTTACGGTAGGAACTGCGTATCTTTCTCCTGGTATAACTTAGATCTTCCTATACATTCCAAGATTTTAACTGCTTTCCAAATGGGATTTCTTTCCTTGCTCTCAAAAATTAATTTCTAATTCTTATCCAGTTCTAGTTTTGCATTAGTATCATTTCACAACCACAAAAAACCCCTTAAAAAATACTAGAAAATGCAGAATCTTAACTATCGAGTCTTCAACCAGAATTTTTTCACGGGGTTTGAGCGCCCTCTTGTGAGAGCAATACAGCATCTCACGATATTCATGATTCGGTTGAGCAATGGACATAACTCCATGTAACTAACACCACGTGCTCTTACATCTAGCTGGATTCTGTTCATCAATATTTCTTAGAAATAAAAACATGCTAATTAACATTTGAATACAGGATAAAAGACTGCTAGATTTCAGTATTTCTTGGTGTGATTCAAGTTAAAAAAATGCTTTGAATGTTTATCTTGGTACCTTTACAGTACTTGTTAGTTCAGGCATGCTAATATGTTTAATGGATTTCAATATTCAGTTCGGTGTGAGTAGAGCTCTTGGGTTTTTTCCCCTAGATGCTTTTTCTGCCAAAAGCTGGCTACTGGAATTTGTACACAAGATTAAAGCAGGAAAAGCTTCACAGACTAGATGGAAAACGACAACTATGGGCTTGCAGTCTTGGCTATCAGTAAATTGACAGGCAACAACAAAATGTCCTTCAAACATGGAAAGAAGGGTGCAGTAGCTCTTTTAAGGGTGAAAACACATGCTGAGCGGAACTTCAGCTCAACATGATGCCCTGCAAAATGAACCAATTGTCTACTAATAACTTCCCAGCCTATCGCATACTCCAGTTTATACATCATGCTACCCTTGGGCAGAGAAACAAAACAACGAGGACCAAAAGTGAGTGACAGGCAACTGCTTTGCAACCTACTGCTTCCTTAATATATGAGACCTTAATACTAGAGAACGAAATAGCCAAGGAACATAATGGGCACTGCCTAAGTGCAGTGTGGGGATCAGCTATAGAGAGGTTCTTTTCAACTGAAATTTTCAAGTCTAAAGCAAATACCCTCAACATAAGTTTGCAGAACCCGTTCCCTAACAGAACACAGGACTGAAAATTAGATCCTGATGATGCCAAATCTTTCAAAAAATATTCTGAGCTTCAAATTAATTAGCTTTTCATTGAAGAAATCACAAAAATCTGATAAGGCAGCAGACAGTGGTCAAAATGCCCAGTGATCTATCCTTTACAATCTTCTTTCCCTTCTGCTAAAAATTAACATTTTTAATATCTAAAAGATCAAAAATCAAAGGAAGACGCTAGCCAAGGCTCTCAAATAGCACTCAGTTTGTGCCATGCATGAGCTTCCTGTAACCTATTCTACTCCTCAAAGTTTCTCACTTCTTAAACACAGGAGTCACCTCCTGGATTGCATCTTCTCCTACAAAAGGTATAAAGTACCTTGACTTGCATGGAAAACATTAGAAAATGTTCGCACTTATAACTGTTTAAAATGATGAAACAATGTGTTTATTTCTCGTGTAAAACTAACTCTTCCTTTCTGCCTGCCTATGTTTCCCTCTCCATCCATCTTTATATACAATACTTTGTTTCTTAGGTCTTGTCTGTATCCCAGCTCCTGATCACCCACCATTTGCTTTTCTTACTGCACTCACCTGGACTATGCACTAGCCAATGCCCTTTTCCCTGAATGGATCTTACCGCATGGGTTGGCTGTTATTTTTGTAGCGCCTTCGCCCCCTCTTGCTTAACTTCACAGAGGCAAGACACTGAGCACCTACTGCCAGTCTGGGAAACAACCTCAGCCTTAAATGACTGCAGGGCAGCATAACAGATCAGACTCTATTCTTAGTTCATTTCAGAAAAAAGAACCAACAAATGCTCAACATAAGCAGAGATTGGGCATTTGGAGCCAAAGAATTTGAAGCACAGGAAGGAGGAAAGTTTGAACAAATCTCTATAGGAGGCAAAAAAGTTAAGAGCTTTAGAATGGCAAGACTGAAGCAGTAAAGAGACAACAGAATTGGTTGTGATCACAGAAAGTATCAGCATTGGAGACAGACACACAACTCACTACCCCTGACTCACAGTCCCCACTTAAAACACTGGAAAACTAAATCCATTAATAGCTCCTGAGGGATATACTGAAGCGTGAACAGTACAGCACCTACCCATGGTAACTACCAGTGTGCATCCCCTTTTGCTGTAGTAGCTTTCATTTAACAGCACAGGTTGTGCTCCATCCTGCAGCAGAACCAGTCATTAGAACACACGCTAATTCAGAGAGGAACTCTGCTTCATTCTGAAACACTTGAAAGCCCCTCACATGTTTTGGCCACTACTACAGCATCAATTTCTTGATCAGGTTTTTGCATTCTGCTCTAATAGCTTAGGGTTTAGTGAGATTATGGTATTTCTCCATTGTGCACTACAGAAATGAACAGTTATAAAGGGATTATAAATGGTTCTGTTGTAAGTTCATTTTGTCTAATTGGAAGTTATTAATCCACTAGTATTGCTACCAATCCTGGCACCTCTGAACACAACAGACTGAAAATTAATAAAACGCAATGTACCAGTGGATTAAAATCATGAAGTTACAGCATACAAAGTGATTAGGAGCTGTTATTTCAACTGATTTCACATTTGTTTTTACTTAACAGGCTTATCTTATTAGAAAGACTTAATATTCCTTTAAAAATTAAAACAATGATTACATACTTCTCAAATGCTTTCCCAACTTAGAGTGCAAGATTTTTCCGAGAAGATTTCTCCCTTCTTTCTCATTCATATGTAACTTTTTGGTGAGGTAACAACTTTGATTGTTGTCTCTACATACTAAAATAATGTAAATTAAGAGCATCACTAAGTCATAAGAGTCACTACACAGGGAACCAACATTACGAATTTGTCATTTCATATTTTTATGATTTTAACAAATTTGCAGGGCACTGATTTCAGGATCCTGGAAATAAACTAGTACTTCGGAGCAGATCAAATTTAATTGTGAAACAAGTCAAACTCTTTCTGAACCACAGCGGTAAAGCTAGAGAAGAGAGACAAGTACCTCATAATTTGAGAGGAAATCTAGTAATTTTGATCGAGACGAGATGTAGAGTAGTGGTGTCATCACCCGTCGAACAAACTTTTCAATATAAACAGCACTCATAGGGCCTTTGTATTCAATTGGTCCAAAACTAGTACCAAAAAAAATAATAAAACATTAAGACTTAAATTAACAATAGAGAGAGTCCCTCCTGGGGGTGGCAGAGATAGGAGTTACATTGACAGCATGCTCAGCCTCTAGGGAATTGCTCTCTGTTAATTAACAATGGCTTCTGTAACTGATAGACGAGTTGCGTTACCAGACTCAAAGTACAGCGCAGAAGTTGCAGTGACTTTAAGGCAGTGCTATGGGTAGGCGCAGTGTGCTGGTGGGGACGACGGGATGGAGACCTCCTCTGAGTCCCATTAAAGACGTTGGTAAAATGCACGTATGAATTATCAGATCATATAAGTATCTTCCTGCTTTGTCCAAAGTAAATACATGTGCCTTAAAAATACAGATCTAAAAAATGCCACTGTTTTCACTTGATTTTTTTAAAACTTTAGAAAGTTCAAACAGTATCCATCTGAAAAGGTGCAATATTTTTATGGGGTCTTTTACAAGTAGCACTCAAAGCAGGGACGAATCCAGTCGCACTGCTGATGAAACAGTCTACAGTTTGTCCCCCAGCAATCTGATAAAACAGGTCACACCACATTAGGCAGTGCAAAAACAGAAGGTGGGCCAGGCCTTGTGGCTATGAATTCCAGAGTTTCTCCTTCATCCCCTTGAAATCCTGCATCTGATTTATTATCATTGGGTTCAACAAAGCACCACAGTACAAAATGAAATCAAACATGAAAAGCATGAGGAATTAGTCCAGTCCTACCGAAGAATTTAACGTGATGCATTTTTTAATATAATTTATACATACAGACACTCTGAAAAATATCAAACCTGCACTGAGATACCTATATTCAGATGCTTTGAAATGGTCTTCTAGAGGCCACTAGATTATTCTGTGTCCTACACTGGTTTATTACAAACCTTTGTCTTAACAGCAACATGCACTGCTTCAACATCTCACATGCCCAGTACGCGACATTCGAGGTTTAGTATCTCAGGCATGAGGGGTTTTTAATGAAGTATCAGTATGGATTTACATCTATCTTGTTGCAACTCTGTTTAAGATTACTGATAATACCCAAGTGTATCCAGCTAACGTGTTGTAATTTCAAGATCAAATAAGTTTAAGTCAATGTACATCCAAGTGGGATTGTTGTTTTTTTTTTTATTATAGTTTGAATTATGCCAGTGCCATCTGTGCCCATTCCAAGTTCAGCTGACAAAGATCAAGACTNAAATAAACCCCCCCCCCCCCCCCCCAATCAAAATCAGCCTCTGTAATGGAAGAGAGCCACCATTCAAGACTGGGGTACACAAGTAAAATGCAAGTGATAAACTACACAGCATCCAGCTCTATTGTACCTAGCATTAGAAAGTGCGTTTCCTTACCTTCTGCTTCACACAAAGAGGAAAAAAAAAAAAGGATAATACTTATAAATACAAAAAAATAAAAAAAAATGAGATTTTATATAATCTTATACAATGGTATCTCAACATTTGGAGCATAAAAAAGTGAGTGTAAAGTTCAAATTTAGAAGAAAGTCTTCAGTACATCATGCCATTTAAATATGGACTTAAATTCCACTAACTTCAATAGCCCATAAGTATATACTTCATTGCTGTCACAAATTGGGACCAGTTGATATAATCCATCTACAGAGCAAGCAGACAACTGAAATTAATATATAAATCTGAATTCTTTGCTTTTCATTGGAGGCAGAACTTCCAGGAGATTCATAGGCAAAAGAAAATTTCCTCAAAGGTGAAGAGTAGCGCAGCATGTCATTTAACTGACATTTACAGCCATTCCTGACACCTAAGTAGCATACAGGATTGAGCTTCACCCAGAATCTCCTCCTCTATGACTATTTAGTATAGCCATAAATATAACATTTTCAAAACGCAACATTTTACACAAGCTGTTTCCCAAAACAACAATAAAACCCCCAGACTGTACGTATGAAATCTTACCTCCGATGGTATAAGTGTATAACAGGAAAATAAAAGAAATGCTTCTGCTTCCTGCATTTGCCCTGGTTCCACCAGCAATTTACAGCCACAAACAGCACCTGCAAAGCAGGTAAAAATTCACAGCTAACAAAGTACAGTACTGTGACCTTCTTTATGTAACATGTATTCTTTCCAACCCATTCCATCTGCTGTTTTCAGTGTTTTTTCAACTCAGTATTCCTTTTCTGCTCCTATTAATTAACACAATTTTTTTTTGTAATTTTGCAACAGCAATCCTTTTTGACACTTTTCTTTCTAGTTTTTAAGCTTCTTAATCTAAAGTCTTCGAATTTACTAACTTAGTCATAGTCCATATTAATTACTTTTCCTGCAGAGCAGAGCTCAATGAGCATAGGTTTAGGACAGCTGTACCTGTGAAGTGTCTATAGGTAATCAACTGCTAGAAAGCACTGCTACAGCTGCAATCTTATATGATTACCAGTGTCTCCGAGGATCCTGGCACCAGAAGCAAACTCCCTTTAATTTCTGTCTGAAGGCAGGTGAATAAATCTGAGAACACCTTACAAGAAGAAATTTGCGGAGTTCCCCATTCAGTAGCAGGAATAACAGACAACTGAGCAGGAATCACAGGTTCTCTCCTTTTATTCTAACACTCTATGTTAAATTAAAATTAAGACAACTGGCTGAGTTACCCTAAAACGTGAGCACTGAAGTCCTACTGGTTCCCACGGGATGACAGAAATTAGCATTGGCTTGGAGATTAAAAAGCTATCAGGTCATGTTTAAGATTTGTTATCTTCGCTGGAGTTACCTGGTCTGACAACCTGCTGGCCACATGTTCTATTTCTTCTCTTGCTGCAATGGACTGGCCACACCACGGTGCATAGAAGAAATACAGCACAATTTCTGAATCCTGACGAAGGTGCTCCGCATAGTCTAACTGTCCTCGAAAAAGATCAATGACTGGAGATCTTGTGGAGAAAAAATTCACTGGAAGCTTCGCTGGCATTGTTACATCTTTTGCTCGGCTGCAAGAAGGAAATTAAGAGTGGTTATTGAGACTGTACAGCAATAGTTAAAGAGTGTGCCCAAAGCCCTAATGTTTAGTCTTAGCAAAGGTCATGCAATGACAAAACTTTAGAAATTGATGCAAATGACTACAACTTAGATTGTCTGAGTTAGTTTCACGAAGTACCATAAAAATCTAAAGATTACCCTTAACAAGCTTTAGAAAGTCACGCTGTGATACCATGCACCATGTTTATGGGTATGTTAGCTCACACTCTTATTGCTGGTTGCTATAGAGCATAAAATTACCAGGAAGAGTGATTTCTTTGGATTTCTTCCCTGGCCTCATCCTCTTTTAATACTTGTACTTTAGGTAACAGCACCCTGATGAGAGAAGAGACACTGGTCATAAAGTTTTGTGATGTGATGTTTATATAAACAGAGACTAGCACCCTGCCTTACAAATTGCTTTAAAGTATTCTATGCTTCTATTCTTTTACATTGTATTAGGAAAAAATACGTAAATGCGTGTTAGTTTACTGATTAGAGCAGGGACTGAAAACTGTTCAGGGCACATTTCCTCTTCAATGTAAGGACAATATCAACAAATAGAGTCTCAATTTAAAGCTATTATGACAGATTTTCTTAAGAGCAATTAGTTTGACCAGTAATACCAAGAACGTAAACCAAATACTCAGGAAACCATTTTCTACCAAATCAGCAGCCAAACAATCCAGAACTTGGCATTTCCAAGGTGCTCAGAAGTTGTTATGGTATAAATTGCCTCAAGTGCAAGTGAATGATCATACCCTCTCTTTTATATTCTCTTAATTCCAAAATTTTCCACTAGTTATATTTACACTAGAGCAAGACTGATTAAAAACCAGACTGCACCACTGTAATGCTCAATTTCGCCATGGTTCCTTATGTGACAGGAAGTTTTAGGAAAGACTGTGCATTCCTTTAACTTATATCACAATAAAAAACTAAAAAAAAAATCTTTTTATCTGATATTTGATCTTCCTCAGTTTACAATTTTAGTAATTGTGATAAAATTATTGAGCCCTGAACACTGTCAAACTCATATGTTAAGCAACCACCTAACAACACTGCCACTTTTTCAAACTTTCCATCATTCTGGTTTGTAAGAAGCACCTTTGTTTTTACAATACAGACCCACAAAAGCCACAGCTCTTCTCTCATTTCCAGGTTACTAAGCATACACTTAAAGCTCAAGATTTAAGAATCGCTCCCAGTGTATTTTCTAAAAGTTATGGAAATTCTTAATTCATATAAGAGACAATATTTGCTTCAAAATCCAGAATTTTAAAAATACTGACTGGTCCCTCATGTTTACAATTCATACTACTCAAAAAATTATGTTTTCACAGGGCCAAAAATCTAGTTCCTTCTATGGACTTCTACCTTTGTTCCTTCCCTTCTCCCCCAATCAGTAACCCAGCACCTCCTTCCCCAACTGTTAAGTTCTTATGTCACCTCACAACCAACACCTCTGGTTCCCTCCCTTTCCTGCACCCCGCGCTTACCCAAACTGCCAGCTTCTTCCTGTGATTTCTGACTGCTAGCTGGACAGGACACAACACTGATACGCTACCGCTCTAACTCAAAGGTCAGCACACACGCTGACTAGCTGCTGAAAGCAAAACACAGCTGTTAAGTGTTGATCTCACACTAACATGTGCTTCTTCAGAGACATTAACTAGAATTTCTCCTCTTTCACTAGTTTAATGAAAATGGACAACCTAAATATGTTCAAAACCTCTGCTTCCTCTACTGCATTAAACTGAAAGTGGGCAATTGATTCAAGACTTACGTTGAGTGGGCAGACAGGAGGATACAGAACATAACAGCATAAGCCTTAAAAATGAAACATAAAATTCGCTCCAAATTGCAAGGAAATGTAAAACAGATCAAAAGAAGTCCCATGACACGAATGAGTCAGGAACTACATGGCTACTCTCAAATATGAAAAAAAGCTCTAGTAATTATTAAAAACCAAAACACAATAAATCAGTAGCTACCAGCCTCTCAGGTTGATTTGCTCAGTAGTGTCTCCCTCTGCAATACCAAATGCATAACAGAGTACTTTTACATAATTCCCAGGCTTACAAAGAGAGTAGTGCTCTGATCCCCTAAAAATTATACGCGTATAAACTGAGGATTACATAACACACAATTATACCAACATAATAATCACATGTTTATTAAAACACTCATTTTGTTATTTACCTGCTGCACAGGGCCTATAAAACAGAACAACCTGGTAATAAAGGAAGGCACATGCAAGTGCCTGTAGGATCACCAACTGCCTTTGAGTGCAAGGTCCTTAGAGTGGGGTTGTCTTGAAAAACATTTGCATAGTGCCAGAAATAATTCAGCTTCTAAACCACAGACATTCCATAATAATACACGTTAGCTCAGGCTTCATTTGGCTATTCGTTGAGCCACTATAAACCTGAAATACCTCAAACCCCACCAATTCATTGCCTTGTAGTAAAGGAATTTTCCCTTTCCATACTTTTTATCCATTGGTCTCAAAAGTTATGTGTTGTAAGTGTAGTGGCAGTAACTGTACTCTGGTGCTGAGACTTGCTTGCAAACCGTACCGACTTGTGGTGAGAAACTATGTACATGAGTTAACACGTGCAATTAACTATCGTGCAAATTGCATGTGGAATTTTTACACTTGAATTTTCCATGTTTCTGAAAGCAACAGAATAGGGAATACTTTTCTGATATTAATTTGTCTATTTAACTACAATCTGAAAAGCCGAAACCCTTTAATCAAGCTTCCTGTACAGAGTACAGGGTGGTGAGAAGCACATTCCAAGCACATTCCATTTGCAAGCTTTCAAACACAGCTAGCAGTCAAATGAAAGGAACATGCAGGTTTTAAATAAAGGGGAGCAGGAAGAAAACAGAAGCATCATTGTAAGTGTAAAAAAAAATATAAATGACTCATTTAGTAATGGACAGTAGAAGAAGGAGGTGATTAAGTTCAGAAATCCTTCACTATACATCCTGTAATACGGCAAGAGCTTTACACTTTCATCTAAATTATCTGGTCACTGTGAGATACAGACTACTGGATCAGTGGCACTGCTGCTCACAGAACAACTCATAGACTTAAAATTCACACGATTCAAATAACACATCCTCTGTGGACAGGCGAGACACGAAGGCCTTAGTATATTTCAGAAGCATTACCTGTGAATCAAATGTTTCTTAGAATAAGAGTTTGTGAGATTCTGCAGAACAGGGAGTAATCAGATCCTTGTAGCCTTCTCCCACTCCCCAAATTAAACCCCAAATACAGCAGATGTTCTTAAATTAATATAGTATGTCTTGAAGCACATAACAGTCACCTTGACCTAAAACCCACCCAGAACATTCAGGTCCCAGTTTAGGCTCCAGAAAGGAGCTGCCCAGCGCCTACCGCGCCACCCAGCCCTCCCCAGGACAAACACCGCCCGGTTCCCCGTACGGCAGGCTCCCCGCAAACAGGAACCAAAGAGACCTTTGCAATGCAGACAGATCCAGCTCCCAAGAGGAGCACCACCAGACTTTGGNGATTTGGGGGGGGGGGGGGCAATAAAATGCACAAAGCATCCTTCTGTCGGCAATAGGTGCGGGTAAAGGGGGTGCCGACACCAACACATGAGCCAGAAGAGACCCCTTTCCCCCCACTTCGTGCCCCCACGGCGACGCGGCGGGCTGAGCGCCCCGTGGAAGGGTCTCAGCCCCT
This sequence comes from Himantopus leucocephalus, assembly GCA_003993805.1. Lineage (NCBI taxonomy): Eukaryota > Metazoa > Chordata > Aves > Charadriiformes > Recurvirostridae > Himantopus > Himantopus leucocephalus. The sequence goes on from RSEF01000014.1 coordinate 2,778,207, forward strand.
CCGCGCTCCTGTGGCAACGCGAGGTACGAGCCGGAGGTGAGGAGAGACAACTTCCTCAACAAAGCGCCTGTCCCTCAGGTGCATCCGCGTACCCACCGCCGCGCCCCGACGCCCTCCGAGGAAGACACGTACGTGCCTTAAAAACACCGCCGCTTCTTCCCCACCCCCGCGGGGAGCGGGGCCCTCCCGCCCGGCGCGGCTCACTGGGCCCCGCGTCCCCACCGCCGCCACACCGCTCCGCTGGCGACGGGGCTCCCCCACGACAGGAGAACGGCCGCGGTTGCCATGGGGATGGCATGCCGTCGGGCCCGGGAGGAAGACGTCCGCCCCCTACCCCAGGAACGGCCCGTTCCTGCCGCCACCCGGCCCCGCGCGGCGCCTCACGGAGCCCGACCATAGAGCGCGGGGAGGCGCGCGGCCAGAGCGGGCACGAGGGGCCGCGCCCCGGGAGGACCGCCGGCCCGGCCACCCCGCCCCGGCACAGCCGCGCGCCCCGCGTCCGCCCGCTGCCCCCCGCCATTACCTGCAGGTGACTTTGAGGGCGACGAGGAAGGCGCAGCCCAGCACGATGGCGGCGCCGCACAGCAGCTCGGGCCGCCGCGCCATCTGGGCGGCGCGAGGCCGCAGCCGAGGGGCAGCCGCGGGGCCGGAGCCGCCGCATAACGACATCGCCCCCGGCCGGGGCGGGGAGGGGCGCGGGCCACCGGGCCGCTCCCGCTCGCACACGTCTGCCTACCGCCCGCCTGTCAGCCGCGGCGGGGCGGGCGGGGAGGGCCCCGCCGCCGCCCAACCCGCCGCCGCCACGTCGCGCCGCCCCGAGCAGGCGCACAGGGCGGGCGCGGCCCCGCCGGGAGGGCGGGGGGGGGCCTCGATCGGTGGAAACGTGTTGAGAATGAACGTGTTCGCTTTCTACCGCCCGCGCGGGACACGGTTAGCGGTCCCTCCGCCGCGATCAGGGAGTAAATGACTGCCCGGCGACGCCTCCGCTTCTGCCAGGACCGAGCCCCGCTGCAGTCATTAAAGATTTCACACCGTCCTTAGAGAACAATGATTTCGTGTTTAGTTTTGTCTAGAATTACTTCCAATAATTTACAGAGCACTTACATTGAACAATGAAAGCATAAAATCGAGAAAACAATTCAGAAAGGCACACGATACAATCAGGTTTTGTCACAGAAATAACAGCGTCCATAGTACTCCATTTCAAGCTCCGTTTATTACAAACAAGGTAAAAAAATCAGCATTGCAGCAGGTGGTACTTCAAGCCCCAAGCTAGTTTCGAACGCGCTCTGTACCCGGACTCAGACGCCCGCCAGCACGGCCTGCCAGGAACAGTCACTCCGCAAGCGCCCCTGCGGCTGAAGCGCGGGGCATCACCTTCGTACTCGTTGTGCTTTTATTTTGTGAAGTGGAAGGGACACAGCGTCCGGGCTGGGCACGTGTATGGGTACCACCGAACTTTGGTTCAACACTTTTTACATACGCAATGTATGGCCAATGAGTACATTCAAACTACCAAAGTCATTCTGAAAGCTCTTCTAATTACATAAGGTTAGCCAATAACAGAGAAAAATAATCTCGAGAGGAGGGAGAAGAAAGTCATGGGGAAAAAAACCAAAAACTAGCTTTACATATTTTGAATGACTGACTGAAAGAGCTTAATTAAAAAAAAAAAAAAAGGAATTAAGTGAACACACAAAGCAAGCTGAAAGCACCATCTGCAAAGAAACCGAAATGCCAGAGAGGCTCCAGCGACTGTAACGCCAAAAGGCTCGTCAGTCAGAAGTCATCTCAGCCCGTGAACGCTTTTCCATTTCCCACGGTCTGCAGGAAATGGAATTTGAAGTACCATCCGCCTCGCTGCTGAGGTGGTGGTTCATGCCAAAGTCAAAAGGCTGAAAACATGTCCCAGCACCACGTAGCTCCAAAACGCTTGTCTACTTCACAAGTTAGTTGGCCATTTTTGTTATTTTAGTGATGCAATGAGCTAATGACAATACAGAAACCCGCAAACAAGCAGCTGGAGCCACAAATACCAACTTATTAAATTTTTAGCTACAGGTGCTCAAGCTTTTGCTAATAGGCAAATCATTGTTTGTTTATTTTTACAAAAAATCTCAATCCTGAGAGGCTACATGCAGAAAACAGCTTTGTGTAAAGTTCTCTTTATTACAGGCAACATTAGTCCATACAATAATACACAATACTGACATACAAGTGTAATCTTTCAAAATCATCATTTAAACAGCAAAGACCAAGAAACAGAATTTTAACTACTTCATTTTCAAAAATTAATACGTTTTTTTTCCTCCCAAGATCCTTTTCCAGTAAATTATATTGAAACATACAAATAGAGAAAAAATACCCATTCAACATATATTGTAGTTAAATGGTTATTTTGTTTAAAATCTTTAATAAGAAAATCCTTTTTAGCAACCTACATATAGATAAGTAGCAAACTTTGTTTTAAACAAATCCTCTCCATTAAAAGATCTGAAGAATTTTCATCCATCATTTTCTTCTTAGCCCATAACACTCTGGTTTGTAATACCTTGATACCTTAAAGTTTTTCAACTGAAGGACTGATACTAGGGGGCTTCCTAGACATTATAACCTCTCTTCCCCCCCTTCTATTTCCTAACGTTCTGTCCAACAGAAGGTGAGTAAGCACGTAATACTTCAGATTTTTTTAATCACCACTCTGTTTCATGAGAGCATAGACAGGTCTGCTCAATCCCCCTAAATCTACTATATTTTGCTGTTCAGGAGGAACAATATATGCCAATAAAAGCAGAAAACCTGCAGCTTTTCTGTCACATGCTTTTGATTATTGTCAAATTTTCTGGTTTATGCTTCCAGCTGATAACATGTGTCATCTCAGTATTAGTTTAAATCTTTAAACAAAAAACTATATTTTCCAAAGTCATTATCACTGGGAGCAATCAAGTGGTCTTTTCTTGCTTTGCTGAGCTTCATTCTTAAAACTTGTCTTCGTTCTTCCCACTCATGGAGTTCAGCATTTCCATGGGCAAATTTACAGTTGTTTCCTTCAGTGCAAGTACCAGCCATATATCTGTTAAAACAGATTTCAAATAATGTTTTCATAGAATTGTCATGAACACTATTGTATCTAGGTATTCTCTTCTGGTCATGTTTTCCAAATACATTAAAATATTAAGGACAAAAAAAATATTGGAAGAGTATTTACTTTTCAGGTAAGACAATACTAACTCTGCTTAGCATTTGATTATATTTTCCTTTCCCAGCTGTCAAGTATGTGTAGAGGACAAGAGATGGCTCTTTCTGTTCTTCATGCTCCTACTTCACTGAGTCATTTCATGCCTGAAACCTTTAATTTCATCAGGTCAAATTATCAGGTAAATCAATACCGTATCATTTAACTTACTAAGTTAAAGAACTACTATTGTTAAAAAATCCAACTAATAAATTACCCTTTGTTAACTAAATTCAGGGTTTAAGTACTTAGTATGACTTAAGAATCTATTTTAGCCTAGTATTTTTGTATTGTCACAAGCATGCCAGTTTGTATTCGCTTTATACGGCATATACAAGGTCTGGTAGTGTTCAAAACATCAAATACATTTAGGACATCACTTAAAAATTTAGTAAAGGGGCACGTAAGCTTCCATGCAAAGCCTGCAAACAAAAAATAACTTGCTTTATACGCTGTGCAGTTTTTAAAGATCTCTAGAAATGTTCAAAATCTTTTACGTGAAATAGAGTAACAAAGGTATCCGTACCAGCAAATTGAATCTTTAACTCCAGAATGCAGATTCCGAAGTTTTTAGCCTTCCAAGAAGATTCCAGCAGTGGAAAGAACTTTCAACAGATTTACAAAAAATCTACTGCAGTCAGGTAAACAGGCTGCATTTGAGAATTAAAAGGAGCAGCAAAATGTACCACCAGTGCTGGGGAAAACCAACAGGTCTTGGAAGTTCTCTTCCACACTTTCATAAATGATTTCCAGTAACAAATACTTGATTTTAACAGACTTGTTTTGATGCTAACAACACTTCTCCTTGCCTTAAAGCTCCACTATCACTGTCCAGCTAGGTACTGTTCTTGTCTTCCGCAGGTAATTAATATGCAGATGCCTAAGTAAATCTGTAATAATACCAACAATATTTTGTGCAGCTGCAATAAACTTGCAACCCTTTATTAACATCAAACAAGCAAGTCATTTGGTTCCATAATTAGGCACCTTGTCACTCCCTGAGTTCTAACAGTGTTAAAATACTGTTAATTACTTAATTTCTTGTTGAAAGCTGTAAGCAAAGCAAGAAATGCTAGAAACAATGTGTGTCAAAACAAATAACCACCTTAATTATTTACACTATGAACTGTCATTTTTCAGCATTTTTGACATCTTAAAAAACACATACCTATCACAAATGCTAAAATATCCAGTTGGAAAGCGATACTGCCAGCAGTTTTGATCATCCTCAGTGTGGAAAACCTTCTCTTTATGCTTTTCAGAAGAAATGTGACCCTGCCATTGCTTCTCACTATTACAGTTCTTCCCACACATCCAGCAGTGAAAATCCACCTGTTTTACAGGGAATTTGAAAACAAAACATTGAGAATTCAGTACTCTAAGCAAAGAACTGCTCCTAATACATTTTAAATGTTTTCTTTATGTTGGCCTGTAAATGGTTGTTTACCTAATCAGATATAGTTATTTAAATAATCACCTGAAGTTTATTATCTCCACTGGCCTTAGAGGATTCAGAAGAACTGCTTTACAGTGTCAGTTAAAGTTTGCATTTAGCAGAGCTAGCTATGATCTAAGGAAGCACCGAGAAAATAAGGACAATAACGTATGTTACTGACTAGGGGGGCGGGGGGGACACCACAAAAAAAAACCCCACGTGTGAATTCAGAATTATACCTATGAATACTTACTGTAACTTCAGCATAGTCAGTCGGCATGTGAATTTGCTTCCCATTTTCTTTGTTTGCCTGAGCAGCTGTATCATCTCCTTTTTCTGGTTTTTGACTTTTTAGCCATATGTCATACAACTGCTCCAAGTCTTGAACTAATGAGAGCAGAAGCTAAAATAAGTAATTAGCAATTAAGGCAAGAGTTTGAGAATACTAAATAAATGACTGAGTTTGCGAGCATAATTCAGTCCCCACCTATTGTAAGAAGAAAAAAGGAAGGACACAATGTAGAGAGTTACACAGTTTAGACACACGAGCCAATAGCAATACGAATCTCTGGCCACTTACCAAGGCCCATTTCTGCCTATCTAGGGCAAAGTAAAATGTTACACATTTCTGAACAGGCACCCAAAGGACAGGTAACAACTGTGCCACTAGGTAATAACTGTGCTGCTGTGTATCAATATCTGAATTTTGAAGTACTAATATAAAGTGTGCTACAACTTGGGGTAAATTTACTCTGCTTTCTTGCAGATCATGATATTACCATTCAGAGAAAGTGAATAGCAATTCCCAGTAAATACACTGAGGGAGGGGGGGAATTTTTCCGCAAATAGCTTGCCCCCATATGCTGGTAACAGAATCCTACTGTGTACACATGGCAATGCAGACTACAAATACCAAACAATATTGATGCATGGATCAATATACTATTTGAAACACATCTAAAAAAAAATGATACAAACTACTTTGTTGTTAAAGAACACATCAAACAACAAATATATAATATATAGCTATTTTTATTTAATACTGTTTTTGAATACCCAGTCTGGGCGTATTCAAATTTTTAAAAAAGGCACCTGCAAAGTTTACTACAAAAGACAGCGAAAGAAAGAGGCTTACAAAGTAATTGAGGAACGAGAATGAAAAGAACAGTTAGGTTTACAACATGTGAGGTTTACTCTTCTACTTACTGCTGTTCTCCTTCATATAGGTCCACATCTCTCTTTCCTCAGGACTGTGAGCAAATGAGCAGTTTCCATCATACTGACATTTCTTGCCTGAAGCAATATGATTGCACAACTGGAATGTGAATTAAAAAAATATCCTTATGAATATAAAGTAAAATGGATGATAGTAGAAAATGGGCGGGGGTGTTCAGTCTTGGCTAATGTTTCCCCTCCCAATCAGACATTTATATCACATGAAAAACAAAATCATGTTTATTTTATAAAAAACTCATATATTGTAGTTAGACAAAGCAAACTGTTGGAAGCAAGTATTATGACTGCTTTTTGCCTCCTACCACACCACCAGACCACAGATATTTACTGGAAATAGTTAAGAACTTAGTTAAATCACTTAATAACTTTTTAACTTCCACTGATGAGAAAGGGTTTCAGTAACAACACGTGAGATCAGTGCTTTTTTAAGGCTGAACTCTGTAAAAACACTATTAGCATATTCCCACCAACTCCCATGGGAATTTCTGCAGAACTTATGAAACCAGCCCAATTACCAGTATTTTCCAATTACCCTACGTTAGTTTTAGATTAACATACATCAAATTGCAGAGGCACTTGTTTCTTTGCGGGAAGAGGACGAATGGTCATCCACTTCTTACGTTCATTAGACATTACTAGCACCACACGGCGATCTTTGGTCCATCTGAAAAACAGATGCATTCAATGAAAGAAAATACTATTAATAAAAGACACACTGTGTACACGAAGCAGAACCAGGAAAGCCCAGAGAGGTTCTTTATAAAGCTTTCACCATTTATTTAAATAAATTCTACTGAAACTTTACCATAACTGATAATTAAAAAAGAAACCAAAAAAACCAAACAGCCACCAGAGTGTTTCTCATTACCAATTATTAACACACTACAAAGAAATGACTGTGTTCTGCTTCAATATGTTTTTTTTTAATTCCTTGTATGACTCTCTCCTAAGCAGTAACAAAGTTCCCCAAAAGAGGTTTTAAATGGCTGACAAAATGGTAAAATTTTCACTGTTTGATCTTACTTACGGGTGTCTTGCCTTTGCACTACAGTATTTTTTGTTTCTGTCTGGCTCATTAACTTGGCCATTTCTCCAGCACTGACCACAAACAAACTTCATCTTCAAATTAAGTGATCCGTATTTCATTTGGTTCCCAAGGATCTTAAGCCAAAAAAATAACAACAACAATAAAAGGTATTTTGTATCTGCAAAAAAATCCATACATAATTATAAACCACCCGCTATGATAAAAGTTTGCAGCACATGTCCGGAAGCAGATGTTATACTGCATGCCTTGTAATAGTTTAGCTTGTAATTTCAAACTAGGTATTTCTTAAGAAATGCATTTTGATTTAACTTATTTCTGATTTAGGTATATGTACCCAGAAGTTGTGATAATATATACCAACTAAACACATAAAAGTCCTACATATTGAAAAGATAATTAATTGCCCTATGGCAGCTGACATGGAAATTACATTTAGGTTTTATGTTCCGCCTAAGACAGAATAAGCAAAGCAAAAAAGGAATTGCATAGAAGCAAAGTAGGCATTTTAGGATAATTGGAGCAAGCCGAAGAAAGCCTACAGTGAAAGAGATTATTTGAAGAAAGCACTAAAAAAGTAATTTCTACCATAAGCTACATTATACAGAGACATAGAAAAAGAATTATCAAAATCACTATGGAATTAGTTTAATGGAAAAATGAAAATACCTGTGATCCATGTGCACTAGCTTCCATGTTCTGCCAGTATTTCTTTGATTCTTGAACAATAGTATCATGTGAAATACCTGTAAAGGACAGGAAAAAGTTCTTGAGTGCTTACGACTGTTGTAGAATTTCAAACATGCTCAAACTGGAACGTTACTGAAGCCCCAAAGCTTTTATCTATTTTTCTTTTTATATATTGTATACATGTACACACAGTCACGGGGGTGGGTGTGGATATACATTTACATCCATACACACACACATATATATACTTAAGAATTTCATGAGGGCCTCCAAAACAGAAATATTGTATATATCATCACATTGAAAAGCAAACAAAAAAGTTTCTTATATTACAGATTGCTCAAATAAGTTAAGATGCATCTTTGAGTATTTATTTAAACATAACATACTAAACCTCCAATGACGATTTGATTAGAAAAGCTACATTGTATTATGGACCACAGAAAAACTATCCAAAATGCAAGCTGACAGACACTAGACTGCCCCTGCCTTCTTTACGAAGATTTTAAACAAGCCCTGTTAATTACATTTTGTTTCAGAAAAAAACATTCTTATAAATACTTTGGCTAAGGTTCCTATCAGAGCTATACATTGTTCACACACACTGTAATATTTACTGCTCTAATTTCACACAGACTGTCATCTATGTTTGGATTTGAGGGTTGGTAAAGTGTTTCTTTCCTGAGGTAGCATTCCTTTACTTCCCACATTCAGAAGCGGAACCTCATTCAAAGAGCAAAGGCTGAGCTTTAACTGACTTTGGCTAAGCATGAGGGCAGCATGAACACATCGTAAAACAAAAAATACGCTGTCTTTGGTGAATCCAGTTCCTTGGAGAACCCAACCCTTATTTTAAAATAGAAATTATACAATAAATATTTGCTATCCTTGACTTTGCAGGGACAGCTGGTAAGAAAATAACTGTTTTACTTCACACAGAAGCTTCTAAAGGTTCATCCCGGGGGAGAGACCAGGAAATCAGTGAAGTCTCTCTCTATTTTACTTTCTTCCTCCAAAATTTTCAGGTCAAGTCAGTATGACATCTTGTGCCAGTACGCCTGTACGAGAATCTAGATAGAATGCTGAAGCAACAGGGAGCCTCTTCTTCAAAGAAGGAACAGGTGAGGATAAATCACAGACACAAAGGGGCGAAAATGCCAGAAACACTGTAACACATTGGGATTGCCACATTTCCCTTTTTCCTCCATGAATCACAATGATCCAACATGATTACTTAATATGTGAAGTATTGCTGTCATACAGAGCAAGGTAGGAAGAATGAGTAACTGTTACGCAGTACAAATCATTTCCTGCTAACAGTTCAATTGCTTTGTTTTCTTTTTAAAAAAAACAAAAAAGTCATGGAGAGTTTGGAACTCATGATCAAGGAATGGGCTGTAAGTACAGAGACATGTCATTCAAAAGCTATCAGCTAGAAATGAAGTAGTAAAATTTGTTATCCTCAAAGAAGCCAACAAAAACAAGCCAGATCAACAAAAAGCAGCCAAAATGTCCCGTGTAAGCAAGAAAAATAGTTAAGTTTTATCAAGACATACACTAATGAGAGACAGAGTAACAAACTGGAAAGATTTATTTTCCAGCTCACTGTGTAAGAATAGTAGAATGGCAGTACGCTAAAAGAAAGGTTTAACTGTGGAAAAAACTTTATTCTTGTACTGGGGGATGGAGGGAAACAATGACGTAAATATTTCAAGCTTTCCTTTCAGTGCTCTGTGAAAAAGAAATTTGACCAAGATCTTCCAAACTTTGAAGGTTTAAAAATAAAAACAGTTTTACTGTTTATTGAATATGCTGTGTGAAATATTCCAGCAAATTGTAAGTGAATACACCGATCCCAAGTTGCTAATTTCAGAAGGGAGTTGAGACAAGGAAGAAATGGCATTACAATGAAGAGTAAAGTGAGCAATTTACGAAACACACCTGTTTCCTTTTGCATTATCCAGACTTTAAGCTCTACCAGACTGTGGGCATAAAAGCATTTATCCTCTCGTAAGCAGCCATAATGCACCTCATGTCTGCACAGGTCAAGCTGACATCGAACTTGAAAAGGGCGGATTTTGGAATATTTCACCATAGTTTCTCGCAAAATGTGGACAAGGCACCTGTTTTGAAAACAGTCAATTTTAGATATTCCTTAAAATGACTTTGTTCGTGTGTGGAAAACCACATAAAATAACCATCCCTAATGAGAGATTATTCAAATGTCTTTTAAACGTTTTTTACTTGAAATCAGAAAGCCAAAAAAGTTTCCAGAAGGAAGTAGCATCTAATTATCATTTCTAGGCTGAGTAAACCAACATCATGGAACAGCACTCTTGCAAAATCCAGAGGTCTCTCTTCAGCAAAGCATTACTGAATTTAATCCAACTGGATCACTGGTTTCCAAGATGGAAAGCATATCATGTCCACTTTCAAGTGTATATCCTGATCTAAATACAAAACACAAGTACTTACTCTTTTGTAGAACAGCGTTAAAGAAAGAGTTATGCGTCACAGTAACAGCCTAGCTCTTATAGCTGCAGCGTTTCATCAATATCAGGAAGTGGAGTACAAACAAAGCAATTAAAGCACTCCCACTTACGTTTCCATCATATAAAAATGTAAGTCTATTAATTCTCCAAAACTTATTTAACACTATCACCACTATGAAGTCTTCGTTAACTTTCAAAGAATAATTAAAGACACTTTACTCACACCGTTTTTTTATCAAATGAATTAATAAGGACTATGGTCTATTTCAGACAGTGTAATTAAGGTAAACCTGTTCTTAACTGACCGAGTTAAAACTACAGCAAAATAAGCAAAACAGACCAAAGAGAGCAAACTTATGAATTTCTATATTAATTTAACATCACACATCTATTTACATCACTGCAGCTCACCAGGTAGCTATTAACAAACTGACACCAAGCTCAGTACAATTCAAACATGAGGGTGGATACCACTAATTTTGAATGCATTGATAGAGAAATAGTTCGCTTTCAATTTAGTTATATGAGACAATCCTTGTTCAGTAGGTTTGTCTTATCAATCCTGCCAAAGCATAACAGTCAGTTAGCAAGGAAGAGAAGTTAATCAACAGGTAAGAAATGAAAGTCAGTATTAAGAAATGCCCTGAAACCTCTGCTTTTAATTTGAAACTTAAAAAGACGGTATTTCAGACATACTTGTTATCTTCAAAGTCGTGCATAGCAGGATGAGAACAAGAAGATGAATTATCCTTGTTCCTTTTGCTTATTATTCTGGGTTTGTGATCAAAACATTTCTGGAATACAAAAACAGGTAATTATAGAGTATGTATTTTATACATTTAAAAATATACCTTACCTTAAAGATTTTAACAGACACTTCAACTAGTCTCTAATCTAAAAACTAGACAGATTACTATTGAACATGAATTTCAGAGTTTACAAAATAGTCACGCATGAACCAAAGCATTTCTTTCCAGATCTATTATCATTTTTATTGTGTCATTAGAAATGAAGCAGCACCTCACAAAGAAACATAAATAATCCATGATGTTCTTGAAGAAGTCGGGACACAGTCAAGTTGATCTTTCCGTTTCCTTCAAAAAGAGCTTCTCGACTGAAGGCTCCTTTGCGCTCCAGTGTCCACACATCTATCTCCTCTTGGCAATATGCAAACGTGCAATGACCTGGATATCTGCATTCCTCTTCAGCAGCAACATCTAACATGATAACATTGAATATGACATTGCTTTTACACAACATTTATTGGAAATTCATCTTAAAACTTCCACTACCTCCTTTTCTAACGTTTTTAATAAAGAAGCTACATCTGTTGTAAATAAGTCACTTAATTCTAGCAGACAGAAGCAAAACCTTATGCCAAATGACTTGCTGAAAATATAAAACTCCTCAGAAAGGCAAGGCAACAATGCTGAGAACCCAGAATACCCTTTGCTTAAATACAGTCAGATATAGCTGTCAATTAATCCATGAGTCATCTTGCTTGCATCATAAGTAGAGGTCCATACTGCAAAAGCCTAAGAATGCTTTTTTGTTATTGTTTTGAACAGTAATAGCCGAGCGCTCAGAAGCAACGTTATTCATGATGAAGAACAGTAGAAGTACAGTGCATGTTCTCTTAATAATCACATTAATGGTCAAAACATGGCTCTCCTTTCAGCCTTTGAAAATATAAACAACCCAGTGAACTTCCTTCTCAACCTCCTTGAGCAAGAATAAAAACTCATTCTATACTTCACTGTGGAAAAGCTAAACTATTATCACTTTGAGTGCAGGCATTAACATTTTACTATCTATAACACCTACCTTTACATATATAATATGGTCCCACATACTGTGTCTTTGTTGGTCTCGGACGTATTTTTTTCCATGATTTATCTTCAGAATTTTTTATTCTACCAATTAGAATATCCTTCTTACATTTATGTTCTAAACTGGGATGGTAAGCATAATCCAGTAATTTAGGACCTGTAACAATCACAGAAAATTGCTTATATTTGCATAAATGGCAGCATACTTTTACTATTTCCATACACAGACTGGCACATAAGCCCAAAAGCGAAGTACATGAACACACCATATAGAATTTCTACTTGCACCAGCAACTCTGAAGAACCAAAAATCATTAACAGCCATGTCAAGCAGAATAGAAAAAAACTGAATACTTACAAAAGGACCAGTCTCGGCAAGAAAAAAACCCCACAAGTTATTTGGGGAGGGATGCTGTGTTACAACCAGATTACTTTGGGACAGCAACAAATCGCTGCCTTTTTTTCAAATTCCAAAGTATACGTTTCCGTAACCCTAATTTAAAACTTAAATTGTGTCTTTATAATAAGCCAATGCGGATGAATTCCAAGGATCAGTAAATGGCTCTCAACCTTCAACTTTTATTATATTAGAACAGTTACTATGTTCAGAGACAAAACACACTAGGTAAGAAGAACATACGTACCAAAAATTTAAATGCCAATCCCAGAATTTTGTGATTTTGGAACAAAAATATGCATAGCTTTAAACTCTGTCTTTAGGGTGACACTGAAGTGAAGATTACATTACCACTAAAATGAAGAAATCAGGGAGAGAGTCTGAAGACGAGCAATGCTCAGTGAATTTGGTATTTAAGGGACTACAAAAACAAGAGTGTGACCCAGTTTCCCTGGACAAGAAGCTGATAGAACAGTACGATTTCAAAAGTAGGTAGCAAAAGCAGGAGACGCTTAAAGGCTTTGATAGAGATGCAAAGAAACAAAAGAAATAGATGCTTTGATACAAAAAGTCAAGATAGGAATGTGCTAAGTACTTCCACCAACATTTTATAGCTCCTGCATTTAACAGCACACGTTCTATGGTTTTTCAAATATCCTTTCATGGATCTTTCTTCTAAAAATAATTTAAATCTAATATAAAAGTTCTTTAAACTACCAGAGTCATTCCCTAAATGTCTCGATACAATTCTTTATAAGATCCATTACTACACTGCACTTTATTAGTATATCAATATCAATGACACCTATGACTTGAAAGACAATGCTTATTTTTAAGATTAGTCTTAATAAAACCTGTTGCCTCTAGAATACGGCTCTGTTTAACAGCAATAGCTCAGGCCTAAAAGATTAGTTCTATTAAAGCCTAATACTGGTTAAGATCCTTTGAGTCAATACACTGGAGTTAATTATTACTAAGGTTTGGAAGCCTCAGGATTATGATTTAGAATTAGTTTGAAAGAACAATAAAACAGATGGGATGTGAAGGTTACCAGGTACTTTGAACTGCGGTTCAATTCCCCATGGCCAATCAGAGAGAGTACTGAGAGTTTTTTTTAGTCTTGAGCAAAGGTGTCATTCTTCACAGTACCCTGGGGGTTGGGAGGAAAGCGAATACAGAATGTGAACGACCTTACATAGTAAACCTACAGGTTGGGAAAGCGTGTGGTGATTTCTGGTGGTTTTACGAATCAATCTATTAGGACAAGAAATAAGGACAAGAAGAAAGAAGATAAAATAGTTGTTGAAACATTTTACCAGTTCCTTAATCATAAGACCGTACTACATCTGCAAAGAACAAGTCGGGATTAACACTGTTTAGAAGCCAACAGTATTTGAACTTATGAATACTAAAATTTTAAATGTATGCTTTTTAATCTTTTAAAAATCAACCCAGTTGAGTCCAAAAGCCCCTTACCTTTTTTGACAAAACATAACTGACACGCCTGTCTTAGCTCATGTGTGCCTTCTAATGGGTTTCTTCCCGCAAGTGCTGAAGATACAGGTGTATTAGCAGTTGTACCGCTAAAAACATTTGAAAAGTCATTTCTAGTTTGGCCTGCAATTCCCATGTAATTTTCGGACCCAAACAAACTACTAGGGCCATTTATCTGTTGGAAGAAAGCATATTTTACTCGATCCATATAATTTTATTTATCTACAATTAAAATTTAACTTACTGAATTTATTCTTCAAAGCATAAGAAAGACAAAAAATTCAAAATACAAACTTCACTACACGTCTAAGAAGGGGACACAGAGATTTTACAAAAGCCGTACACCCAGCAGAGACTAAATGTATAACAAGACCCACCCAAGTACAGGGAGTACAACAGCCCTTGCCAGGCTAATTATTACTCCATCCTGGCTCATGAGGATGCAATCCTTCATGCCACCCTTCCCCACAAAATCAGGGGCCAGCAGAATGACTGAAAATACACAGCACGACCAGAACACAGAGACCAGATGGATTCTCAGACACAAGGCGATCTCTGCTCTGTTCCTGTACTAGGACAGTTCTCCAGGATTTCTAACGTTTGGCACTCAGACCGTAAGAGATTTTCTCTCTTAGGTTGGTTATTTTACACTTCCACAGCATTTCACAGCAAGTTCCTCAAAATGGAAAAGTTGCTATGACAGTAGTCAGTGTTTGCATATATAAAACATTTGTAAATTTTTTGTGTTCAATTACTGTTGCTGTGAGCTACTGTACAACTGTTTTCCAAGCCAGATTCCTATTTTAATGGTAGAAATGCCGTTTTTTAAAAATAGAAACTTCTACTGTAAAAATTAAGATCTATGTTAAGCCTTCAAGACATTAACATTTGGACTGATGTGAAAGAAAACATGAAAAATACTTACAAACAATGGGGAATTATTGCTGCTAAGTGTTGGTGTTCCATCCCTGGAAGCTGAACTTGAGAGGTCTAAAGGAATAAAAAGAAGGTTTAACTATACCAGTTCCTCAAAACACCCTATGCAAAAAATTATTTATCATTCCTGAGAAGTATCAAAGATTTGGCGTTTTTTTGTTTGCTATGATTTTTTTTTTTTAATTATGTAAAAGCCCCTTGTAAACATCTCGGCTGAAAAATTACCAGGTAATCATCTTCAATATAAATGTCTGATTAACATCAGCAGTAGCTTCATAGGCATATGCTGAAGCAACATGAAGATATTTGTGCGCTACAAAAAGGGTAGGTAGATAAGCAATACCTGACTATCAAAAATGAGGAGATGAAAGAGGGCTAAGAGGATTCTTCTATTTTTAATTTTATTTTGTAAATTTGGCTTCGTTCTAAAGAGAGCATGCTCCTGTAACACTGGTAATTAGAGACAAAACTTTATCTTTTCTAGTTCACTTGCTATTTATATCTTATTATTCACATTATTTCACATACCCGATTTCACTACATAATTATAGTCCCTAGAGTTTGAATCCAAACATGTAATACTGGTATCATGTCAGAGCACACAGTTGTATTACCCTTTTAGAATTCTTGTTTATTGCCAAATCATCAGAAATAGTTTCAGCTGTAAGAATACATTTGCTAAAAAAAAAAAACCAACTCATTCCTTCTTTATGCGTATTTACCTGAAACAAGTAACTTACCCAATAAATGCAGAAAAATGAACAGAGGGAGCTTGGAGCGTGCTTATGCAGACCCCAAGTAAACAAAAGCTTTTTTTTTTTTCTTCTAAATTCTTGTGTACAACCAACACCAATTATCAATACTCTCAAAAACTGTGAGCACAGATCAAACGTTATGTAAGTGCTAAATATTACTGAACAGTTGTGAAAACTCATTTGTTAAAAAGAGAAGCCAGTTGGCTCATGCATAACTCACTCTCATCATAAAAGGTTAAATATTAAGACTCATGTCTTACCTCTTTTTGGGTCACTGATTGAAAAGGTGCTTAAAGGTGAACAAAAATTTTCCAGCGAAGAAGCCAAAGGCTGTGAAAAGATTTCTGAAAGAGAAGGCGAAGGAACAAATCCTGCACTAACTGGCAGCGTCCCCAGCAAAGAGGCAGAGAAAGGTACACTAGGAGCTACACTTCCTGCAGGAATAGGTCCTCTGGCTCCTGTAGTTTGCTGGAGAAAAAGAAATTTAAAAAGAATGTTCATACAAAGCAAAAAAAACCTCTCAAGAACACCATGTGCAATTCTATTTCTTTTAGTAAAGTTCTTGCAAAGTTTTTATATACCTACTGAAAAACAACAATAAAAGGTACACTACAGTACTGTAAGAGCTACAGTACACTTAGAGAACTACAGTAATCAACGGCTAAACAATGCCCTAATGAAAGGAATTATCCATGAATCCACCACTTCAATGGTTCGGTTAGCTGAAGTTTAGTAACTTATTAACAGATTTGAATTTTTTTATGAATTGGATCAGAGCTGAATTTCCAAATTATGTTAAAAACATAAGACAACAGGGAAGAGTAGGAAGAGTCAGAAATCTACATGATTTTTTCTAAATAAAGAGAACATAATTCAAATTGCAGTACAGTAAAGAGTTAGGAGTTGGCTTTGAAATAAGTCCTCAGATATAATCAAATGATACCATGTTCTGCCAAGGTCAGGTCACCTTTTTTTCCTCCATGGAAAATAACATATCCTTCTGCACACCTTTGTTAAGGACATTACCAAGTCGGGGAAGTTTCCCTCCGTCCCTCCTCCCTGTTGCCCCAAAAAGCTTCCCCCTTGTCTGGAGGCTGACCAATTGGTCTGCACAGGGTTTGGCCAATGTGAAACTCCCTCTGTTCCCCAAGTTGTTAGCCTACAACTGAAAAATTTCAGTTGGAAGGGACCTACAATGATCATTTAGTCCAACCGCCAGACCAATTCACGGAACTTCCTAGGATGTCTAATAAGTACTTTCTGCATTTCTGGATACAACAGAAAATTAGAAGCCAAAGCATTTTTTGATATAAAGATTTACAGCTGCATCCACAGCTGAATGAGGAATTAAAATCACAACTAATTAAATAATTACATATGCCACACTGTCGTTTAACATTGCAATCCTAAGGGCTCCAAATGACTGGCAGGGCCATGGCAGAGTCAGTAACCTTGCTAGTAAGTTCAGACCTCTCTGCTCATCAATCAGAGCTCTCATTTTGACTAACAGTTGAGAAACTCTGTATGCTTCAGAGTCTGTTCTAGCTCTGAAGTGACAGTGTAATTAAGAACAACTCTTCATGTAACTACATTCTCCAATAAACACTTCTAAAAATATAAAAAGTTAGACTCACTATGGTCTAACTATTTCTGGTTATCCAGGAGGTGGATCTGGACAAAGCTCCGATTGCAGACACACTAGTGAACGCACTAGAAGACCACAGTGCAAGTACTACTCTCCTGCAAAGCTATTAGCATAAGTTTAACACTATAGTTTCTACAGGGACAGGGTGGGCACTCCAACACACTCTCAGGTTCTGAGAGGGTTTATTTGCACCAAAAAAACCCAAACCCAAAACCACACCAGCCCAAACTTCAAATGTTTACTTCACTACTCAGAGTACTTCCTGGAAGTAGAATCCCTCCCACTGTGGTAGTACTGTAGGAGTATAGTAGTATTTCTGAGGTAGTATCCCCCCCCAGCAACCTCACTCTGGTCTTCCAAGACACAAAACCAATGTAATTGTCCTTGGAGCTCTGTTGGGTCCTGGCATCTTTACAGCCACATTTGCAAGAACCTGCACCTGAGAAAAATCAACCCAATTACGCACAAATACAGCTCAGTGTAACCAGGAAATTTAACTCACATTTCCCTACTAGCCCACTTGATAAAAATACAAGATCCCACTTATAAGGACAGCCTTTTGAGAAAGAAAACAAACAAAAAAAAGTCTTACCATTACGCTTTCATCTGGATCAGGCACAGAATCAAGTAATTCATCGAGTTCTTCACCAATAATTATGTCTCCATCTCCACAATCTAAACATGCTTCTGGCATAGAGAAAGAAACATTCCCTCCATTTGCCAACACTGCAGAAGGCAAAGAAACCTTTTCCACTTGAAGAGGCATAACAGAAGATAGAGATGGTACAGGTACTGATGACACTTTAGACACTTCAGAAACAAAGTTTGATGAAGAAGCAGCAGAAACCACCTCTTTCTTCTGGTCAGATAAATCTGAAACAGGTAAGATGGGAATGACTGGAACTTTTACTCAAAGATGTAAAAATGTCTTGCATAACTTTTACCCTGACAATGCGAGGGGTGCGGGAGTGGAGAAACATGAAGAATGTTTAAGCAAAACCACATTCAATGTTTTCAGCTTCCACTAACTTCCCATTATTGCGTACCTATGCCTTGGTGTCTATATATTACTCAAACTAAAAAAGACAGGAAAAGTTACAGACCTGATACATTACTAAATCTTTGGCATATTCTCCCCTCCCTATTTTTCCCAGTTAAAGAGAACAGTATGAGACAATCGCTATAGGAGCGGTTACAATCAAGTTGAGGAGACTGAATGGAAATTTGCTCAGCCACTTAAATATGTAGCTTTAGAGGGTAAACAGATCAGATTTTTTACCCCAGATCTTTCAAATGACAAGATGATTTTTCTTAAGAAATTTGGAAACAAATACAACTAGATATGCATGGCACATCTAGCCTCCTAGCATTAATACTGTCACACAACCAAGACTCACCTAACTCAATATCTTCTACAGAAGAAGAAGAAGAATTCTGTAAGTGAGAAAAAAATACCTCTCAGCACTTTGCACAAGAGCCATTAAAATTTTTCAAACACATATTTACAGACTAAGAATTTAAGTCCTCAAATTTAGGTTTTATAAAATTTGAAATTTATGAAGTCTAATGGAATTTGAAGGTCAAACACTTTTTTAGATAATGCATCCATTTGCAGACTGAAATCCACTCACAGTATCACCAAAAACCTGCAACCAACCATCAAAAATGAGAACGATGCTTCAGGGAATGAAAGAGTCTAAACAGCATCTTAAATGAGCTGTTCCTACATTTCCTCATTCAGTTACAGTTAAATTGTCTACATTCCTGTGAAAAAAGTCTGTAAGATAAAGATGAACTCCTCTTCACTACTGCTATTCAGGCACATTACAAATAGCAAAATACATGCAAGTTCAGCTGCTAGTGAAGGTCGAATTTGGAAAAATGCATAAATTAAACGGGACTTTATCCCAGCACCCCTCACTTTGATAACAGTCAACTAAATAAATACATAAATGAATAAATAAATAAGCAAGCACATTAACTATGCCCTTGCCTCAAGACATTAAAAGTAAATATATTCATTGCACTGGATTTAATGTCGTCACTAACATTTATTCTACAAAGATAACTTGAATGATAATCTTATGTCCTAGTCTGCCATAAATATATAGCAAAACTGAACACAAAGATCGACAGAACCCTAAAGTTCAAAATAACAGCATCTTATATCAAATGTCGATTGCATAATTTTCACTTCATCATCATGAAATTACGAAACAATTATTCCCTGTGGTTTAAAGTCAGCTTGCACTTGGAACAAGCAAAACCTTACCTGAGTTGATACATCGCTAGAAACTGAATTTGAGGAGGGTGGCTGAAATGAAAAGATACCTTCATTAAATACAAAATTGATATCAAGAGAGGGAAACCTCAATGTAAAATGTTAAAATAAAATCTTACCTTTGCTCTTACATATGCTTTCCTTATTTTTAACCCTAGTTTCTGAGCTAGTTCTTGGGTAAGCTTAATCACACTTTCATCCTAAAAGAAATAAATAAAATTTCATAATTCACTTGTATTGTCATCTAGTCAAGACGTGTTCACATCTCAGTCTATATACTGCAAGACCCCTATAGGCAGAATGTCTCGTAATGTATCTTTAGTCTCCCACAAACATATGGGACTGCAAGCTAATGCTGAAAAATAGAGCTACCGTCAAGCAAAATTATGCTAATATTTGGAATTTTTAAAAAAGCCAGAAAATAGACAGTATCCTTCTCTTCCACTTATTTCATTTTAAAATAATGTAAAAAATTTTTCCAAAACCAGAGAAGTTCAGAGAAGTGGGTTTTTTTGTGGATGGGTATTTTTTTGTTTGTTTATTTGGGGAGGGTGTTTGGTTTTTGAGGGGAAGTGGGGGTTTTTGTTGTTTTGTTTTTACACAAATTCAGGGTGACATTTCGATTACCATAATGTCAGCTACTACGTAACATTGCTGAATATTTAATGAGAACTCTGTATTTTGGCAGTAACTGCATCACACAACTAGAAAAGTTGAGTTAAAAACCTGGTCCTATTTCACTCTATCCTATAGCTATAATAACTATCCATTTAAATCATTATAAGATTTAGTTTTCAGAACATGTCCTATGGCTAGAAAAAGCTATTTATAGAACTTACATAAAGGCATATAAACCTTAAGCGAAAACATTCAGATGTGGAGGTGAAAAGTGAGGATCCAAAGTCCAAAGCTACACATTCAGATAAACTGCTGTGTTTGGAAACACAACTGAAACCTTCTCTGTATCAAGAGGTAAACCTATGCTCAACAGTTTGTCTATCAATTTCACTGTAATTTTGACACAGAAAGGCAAAAAAATGCATCTCAGTATTCTGTCCTGTGATCAGTCTATTTTGAGCAAAGTATGTAGTTTCCATCAGCATTTCAGTTCAAATTAGGAATGCATTTCTGAAGTCAATCTCTTAATCATCCTCTCACTGCATTTTAGTTTGTGTTATGAAGTGTCTCAGAGAGCCAAATTAGATTCACTTTGGATGAAACTAAACCAAAAGTGCTGCAGGAGCGTGCTTGATGCACTCCAACTCTTTAAAAAAAAAAA
>RSEF01000014.1:2799055-2828416 GCA_003993805.1 Himantopus leucocephalus
AAACCCCACCAAAAAAAAAAACCAAAAACCCACAACCAATCATGGAAATCAAATCCTCAGGACCAGCATTTCAGTCTACAGTACCTCTCCTATTACACCACACACTACTTGCTGATACAGATATCACCTAACATTAGAGGTGCATAGTAAGTGATTCAGATGGAGGACAATGCACAGATAGGAATGTTACTAAATGCTTGGAAAGCTAAAATACACTTATCAAAAGAATCAATATTGTATGTTACAATTATGGGTGGTTTTTCTCATGTCATAATTCTGACTGTAGAGAATTTTAAACAATTAATTCAGTGGTTCTAGTGTTCATTGCAAACGTTTATGGCACTTGACCCTCACTGCAAACTGACTACTTCTTGTGCTGAAAGTTAACCCAACAAACTGAGCTTGGGGACTGTAATCTCTGCTACCAGCCTTCAATTCCACAAAAAAAATAATTCTTAGAGGAACAAAAAATATTTTAATGCATTAAAAAAAACCAAAACAACCAAAAAACCTTCAATGGTCTTGACGTAAATATGTGTTTTCTGTATTAAATCTTTAAAAATAAACATCAATATATAATTTACCTACCTGCGGCACAGCAAGAGAACATTTTGCTACAGCATCGTAAGCCTTCTTGTACCTTCCCAGTTCGTTCAAAGCTTTTGCTTTCCGATAGAGAGCTCTGAAATTGTTTTCGTTCAATCTTAATGCTATCTCACAGTCTTCTAGAACTTTTTCATGCAATCCCTATGAGGAGAAAAAAGAAAAAAAGGCACTAATCAGAACTATTATCATTGAAATACTGAATTTAAACTGTATTAGAGGAAGGTATTGAAACACTATAAAACATTCACCAAAGCCACTGCACACTGCATGTATGAGTTCTGCCAAGTCACCAACTTGTGCAACTAAAAGAAGCAGAGCCATCATTCATGTAAAATCCAATAGTAGTTATGAAGACAATTTAGCTCTTTCACAAGAGCCATCTTACTCCACAGAGAAAGCAGCAGACTCGGGTGCAATCAGCAGTATAAATGGATAAAAATACTGTTCCATCAACTTCCAAGCCTAGTATGACTCTTTTATGTTAAGATTCTAGTATTAGTGACTAAAAATATCTCGATGATTATACTTGAAAAAGAAGAGACTAAAGAATATGCCAAAATGATGATTTGAAATGTGCCAATTCTCATACCAGCACCAAGAGCTTTTCACTCACTAGGAAACTTTTCATGTCTTCATAGTCTGTTAGCACATTGTTCTTGAGAAATCATACAGTTTAAACAGAGGCTTACCATATTTGAAAAACATGCTATCCTGTTCACGTGCAGCTTCTCTAAAATATCATCAGAAACATGGATTTCTTCAGAATTAGCATAATCAGCTATATTTATAGCTTCTGTATAGTGACTCAGTGATCCTCTCCAATCACCTTCTCGATATACATCATTCCCTTCATTAAAAAGATTTCTAACAAGCTCTCGTATAAATAACTGGAACAAAGAAAAGAAACACTCATCAACAGGAGTATTTGTTGTTTATTTTCCATATTTCCAAATACATTTTTCAATAGAAAATTTATACTTGTAACTTCACAGAATCACAATGAAATGCAAAACTTTTGTCTATACTAGTATTTTTGTTCTGACATTTTCCAAGATAATTTCTAATATTCAACACCACAATACATGTAAATAAAAGAGAGGATGAAGTACTGATAACAAAATTAGTGTATAAATAAGTTAAAAAAGACATACATATATGTTCCCTACATTCTTTTAGCAAGCAGCAGCCATAGCAACTGGCAAACCAGTAGTGTGTAAAGGCTGCTTTTGCAGAGAAAAAGATGTTTTTTTAATCTAAAATGTGAACAACTGCATTTTTATCTAATATGTTCTCAAATCCAATGAAACCACCTACCATTGGATAAAAATGCTACAAAGACAAGTCTGAAAATATAAGTAAAAAAATACACAAAATAACATGTACAGAAACAAAATACGTTATGAAGATTTATGTGACTGAGGTCCTTTTATCTCACTTTTGTTGTGCTACTGTAAACTTTACTCAAAATAGCACATTGTTTTATCCAATGAATGCCCCAAATTCATCCCTAACACCAGTAGAGAAAGAGTTAATTTGAACTCCTGTATGAGTACTTATATACCTATGTAGCACATGACCCTGGGCATCCAAATATCTGCATAACTGTATCACAATGTAAGCAGTCCAATATTGAGACATTGTAAATTACCATTCATACTATACCATTACTTAAGTGATTAAAAACAAGAATAAATATAATAAGATAGGCCCATATTAAAAACACTTCTAAAACCGCAAAAATAATTTCGTTACCTCATATTGTTCTTGCGTCCCTGGATAGGGCAAAGTAGATCTAGAAAAATAAATCAAAACATTTACTTATTATACATATTGCTTAAAAGACAATCACATGGGAGAATACAGGTTCTTACGAAAAGCAGTCTCACTTGCTGCAACAGGCAAATCACTAAATACTGCCCATTGTCCGCACTGAACAAGGAGGGAGTGTTGTAGGTTAGTTTTGATTAAACAACTGTGTTGTTTTATTTTTAATGACTCATTTTTATTTAAAGTTACAAAGCCGGTCTTAACTCTGCTGTTCAAAACATATTAAGGTTTTGAATGCTATGAGTTTAAAACCTCAATGTTGTTTGTTTAAAAACAATTTCGTTCCTCTCCTCCACTGTGCAGAAACAGATTATACACGAGAACTCCAATCTTCTTGTAAGCATTATAAAATGACAAATTATCTGTCAAAAGAAAACATCAATTTTAATTAAGTCATACCAATGATACTACAGGAATTTTAAGAGTTCTTTTGTATGGCACACAACAGAGGTATTTACTTGTAATTTTCAGGAAGAAAAACAGGAACCCTTTCCCTTCCCGTATAGGTTATCGGAGAATCTGTTTCTAAATCATTTTTAAAAGGGCAGTTTTCTTTTTAATTTTTTTTTTCAAAGAATGCTTTATGCAAGCAGTGAACTAGTGTGAAATTTCACAATTATTTTAAGTTAGCCAGGATCTTCTAGAGAAGAATTTGGCATTGATCCAAATGAAAATTAACTACTAAGATGATTTTCCACTAAGTTAAATTTTAGCTCCAGAGAGTTGAAACACTTAGGTAGCGGTGAGCAAACCCATCCCTTTCAGTAGCAACTCAGTCTTAGGTGTAGCTGTCCTGAAGTATAAGGTGGATTTTCAGGCTATCAACATTTTCCACCCACCAAAAAAATTCAATGCTGATTTTTCTAAGGCAGAAAAGGAATACCCTCCCACCTTCAATCTGCTCTGCTTGGGGACAAAGAGGGGTTCTGTCATTTCTTGAAGACTGCTTTCCATTTCCATGTTCATGTTAGAAAATATTCTGAGGACAAAGACAGGTCCCCCTCCTTCCTCCACTGGTGCTATATTAAAAGGACTTTCCCAGAGCTATCCATCTCATATATACACACGCGTATAACCATACAAGCATAAAACCACAAAATCATACTCTATAAACTGGAGTCCTTTCTTAATGTCCTGTTGTCTAGTGCTCCTCTCTTCCGACACATTGGACATGTTATCCTGAACATCCACTTTTCGGATATGCCACTCCTCAAAAAGGAAGAAAGATAAATGGCTGTTAATATATAGCAGTTTGCATTCGGACCAGAAGCATCCAATCTCACATCAACACTAATTCCGTCATACAAAGATGAGACTGCACCGCAGCTTCAGAGAACACACTCTGAAGAAACTTCAAACACTGCAGTGCTCACAGCAGCGACACAGGTAGAAGCCCCGGATCAGAATAAACCGCCCCTCTGTCAGTGCCCAGTTACACAACACTTGTACAGAAAACCTTCCTTCCAATTTCTGCTTCATCTTTGGTCTTCCACTTATTTCTTCTAGATCATAGAGTCATGTTCGTGAAACTGAACCAAATCAGAAGTGCAGCTTGCGTGCATTACTGCTAAACCAAGCTAAGGTTCCACTCTCTCCCCCTTTAATAGCTTTATACTTCTTTCATTTGTTTGTTGAAGTAGAAATAAACTCAAGACCCTGGCGTATTTATTAATAAAACCCAAACTCATTACAAAACTACCATTAAGTCTAATTCTGGAGTCTCTCATCATCACCCAACTGCTAAGGTGTAATTTGAAGCAAACTACTACTGCTTTAATAGTATCTACCAGTCGACCAAGGTGAAAATCTTCGAAACTTTACTAGTAGCAAAGAAAAACTGAATTACTGTAATGTAATTCCACATTGTCAACTTGACATTTAAATCCAATTTAAGTAGCCTGAATCAGTGATATTTTTTTTCTTGCTATCTTTCATTTGCTGGATTTACAAATATTCAAGTTAAATAGGCCAAAAAGATCTGTATAACCTTCAAGATAAGGCTAATTAAAGTATAGTTTCACAGCTGCATACAGTTGTGACTAACTGCAATATAAGAACACAATTTATTTTTAGAAGAAAGATCAGTAGGACAAAGGTTTATTCTGAAAATACTGAAATTCAGAAAAAGGCTTTTAGCTTGGGGAATTTTTTTTAAGAAAATTACTTTTTGTAGGAGTTTATACTTAAAAAAAAAAAAAAAAGNTAAAAAAAAAAAAAAAAGGAATTGCATGCAGTACATTTCTGTTAGTCTTGAAAGCAGGCTAAATAAAAAGCCAGTATTTCATGCCAGGTTACCATTTCACATCAACAACGGAAGAATGAAAACAAAGTAAAATAAAAAACAAAATAACCCCCAGCAAACTCAACAAAACCTCAAGTGAGAATAGAAACTGGCTGGAGAAGATACCATACTTTCTCCAAATAATTTGGAATAATGAAACAATCTGAAGAGACTTCCGCTCTAATAGCGTTTACAAACCTTTCCAAAGCATCTTAAACGAACGTATGAAGTCCACACCATTTCAGGTCACTAAGAGTTAGCCCTATTGTAACACATCCCTAAAACAAGCAAAAGAAACTGAGTCATTTTCTTAAGGTCACTAAGCAAATTAATGGAAGCACTTCAAGGTCCCCATTTCCCCTCACCTCCTACTCTGACCTCTAACATCAGCAAGCTTTAAACAAAATAAAAATAAGAATCAATCTCTAGATAAATATCATGGACAGCTATAATAATTCAGTGACATGAATTGTTGAGCTATTGCTTGTTTAGGTATATAAATAGCACTCAGTAACCTACTCTGCAGAGAGGAAACAACCATGAAGACCTTTTGTAACTGTTTTTCATGTTATTTTGTGTGTCATCTTTTCTTCCACGAGTTAGTAATACATACTGTGCTTTTGGCATATATACAGGAGAAAGACTTTTATTGTAAGATTAATGTTTTAACACATAACAATAGTATATCTATAAAGAAATCTAAATATAAATGCCAAAAGGAAATTGATCCGGAAAGTATTTTTTAACTCATTCACGGTTTAGGTTTTAGAATTCAAACTAGGGCTAGTAAGAGTAAGAAACTCTCACACTAACCAAAGACAGCAGCAAAATCAGCATATGCTTTCCCGCAAAATAAGTAAGCTACTTAAAACATATTTTAGTCTCCTGAATTAACAACTGACAAAGTAATACCCTGCCAACACAAGAGTCTTGCATATGTCAAGATCTGGGCAAGTATTAAGATCAGCTTTACTCTACTCAGCCCCAATACTCGACACCAACAACTTGCAAAGAGATGAAAAAAGTCCAGCATAGTAATAACTGTATTTATTTATCACCTCTAGGATAAACATTAAAGAATAAAATACTATATTGAAACTTGAGGATGTGGAGATTCAATTTCTCCATAACAATGAAGTTAATGGAAATGCTACAAAATGGCATCACAGATTAAAAAATAGCTAGCAAGTGATGAACATATGTGAGTGGTGTAATTTATTATTCAAAGCAGTTTTCTATTTTTTTCCTACTTACTCATCTGCAGCCATAAGATGTTCAGGCAAAAATTATCTTTCCTTAACATACTTTGACAGTCATACTGCCCCAATATTTGATGATTTTGCAGAGGTTTTAAAACTGTTTCAGATAGCACCTCTAACAGCATCTCTCCCATCCAAATTATTCTTAGATCCTCTTGAGCAACCAGAAACACCTTAGACTCATACAAGGCAAATAATGGTCATGTCTTGACTTTTAACGTCATCCATTGACTTTCAAAGTTTAAAAAAATCTATTTAGCAATAGCTTTTCTCCTCCATCTGCAGGGACAGAATATGAAACAAATATACATATGTACATACATTTAAAAAGTTAAAATGTTGCTTTGTTGCTTTTAACTATTACTAGAAAAGCAAAGCCCATACTGTTGCTTTATTCTTTGTACAACTCACTGAACGAGACCAGCTAAAGGCAAGGAAAGAAAAAAACTAGTATGGGATCTGAAAAAAAAAAAAAGTAGACTAATGCATCAGTAATTAAGGTCATAGGCAGAACTGATTGTTGCATTAAATGTTGTATTTCTACACCTGCTGCTATATGACCAATACAAGCTCAATTTACTAAATCTAGTAAAGCAAAAAAAAAAAAAAAAGCTGCCTTAACCCAAACAAACTAAAAACCAATTTATACTGTTCTACCTTAATCACAGGCTTCAACTCACCATGTTTCACAAAAGCTGAAGCCAAGTGACAGAAAGTACACTGCCAGTAGCCAATGTCACCTTTTCTGATAGATGCTGGTCCAGTTATACAAACAGGAGATATGGAGGCAAACAAGTTTGTGCCAGCTCTGGCAGGCAGGAATACCTACACTCTTCTCTTACACAAAGCCACTTATGCCTCTTCCTGGTTATTTGCTTTCCTTCCAGCACAGGGCAAGACAAATTTCTTGTTTTCTCTATTTTGGCACTTCTGAGGCATTCAGGGTAAGTTTTAAAGGACATTCACAATATTTAGCGGTAATTCTTCAGGCACAAGAGCTTTGAACACAACAACGGCTAGACTATCTCACAAAGCAAAACTGATCTTTGGAATGCAAGTCAGTAACTCCATACAGAATGCAGATAACTGAGATCTTCTGTAGAAGGCCTTGGTTATTCTGAAAAGGAAGGTCACACTGCTTAAAAGATCGGAGAGTCTAGCCTTTCCATCTCTAAATTGCAAATCCAGGGAGCAAGTATCCACAGTTTGCCATGCACACAAGTTCCCCCAGTTGAAAATTCAGTCCTAAAGGGCAGGGGACTGGGCAGGACCGGTGCTTTCTCCTGCTGCCTACAGTTGTGCAGACAGCTTATTTAGAGATGGAGAAGAGAGGAAAAATGTGTAACATTATTTCGGGACTGGAACTACTACCACTGGGAATTAATGACCTTCAGCTGACTAAATAATTCTGTTATTGTTCGTTATTGACATCAATGGTTCCAGCTATTATAAATACTTTAAATAAGCAGTCTCTGTACCTTCAGATCTAAATGCTGAGAACTGGAAGTCAGTGGTCCTCACTGCACCTCCTTCTCCACAGAGCTAAAACTTAAAAATGAAATGCAGTGTAGAGATGCATTCTTTTAAGATAGAGACGCATATCCTCTTGTCATGCATCAGTGAGTTCACTATTAGTGCAATTACTGGGTTACAGGAATCTCAAATTAGATCTCTGTATAGTTCAAAGCACACTGAAAATTTTATCATGATCGCTGCCGATAGATCTCTACCAGCCTCAGTGGTTCAGCTGAATTATGAACCTTGACTGGGGTGCAAGTCTAGTGAAAATCACACTGAGCAAAGAGATCCCCTTTTGTATTCTAGCACCAGCCTTCTCCCCCTCTTTATGACACAGGCAGGTGTGAAGGTAACAAACTCAAAATATTAAATCAACCCATCATTTACACCACCGTATGTCAAAACTTTGATCAGCAATCAGAAGTTATGAAACCAGAAGTCATGAAACCAGAAGTCTGTGTATAAAATCAAAACATGAACACTTCACGAATGTTTCCACATAGGAAATCTGTACTCCAGAAGAGAGCAGGACCCTGGGTCCCAGAATAAAGGGAATACTGAAAAGAGAATAGAGAAGACTGAGACAGAACAGTAGGAGTAAAAATAAGACTAAAAGGCAGGCAGTATAAATCCCTTTCTCCTATAAGAAGTGAAAGCTTACCTCTGCTTCTGCCTCCTGCACCACTAACAGCAGCAGCAAGCATAATGTGTTCAGGCATCTGGATCCAAAAAGCCATACATGTATAATTCCCACCCCAGGGGCACGGGAAAGCAGGCTCCTCCCTCAACAGAGACAAGTGAGAAAGGAGGTGCACAGCTGTAGGTGAGCAGCTATACCCTAACTGCATCCTAGAGAGATTTCACCAACAAAAACATCTCCATTACTCCCAGCTCCAACCCAGCCAAGAATTGAACTGGACACCAAGCACCTGCCCAACATAGAATAAGCCTGACCCAAAGCAGACTTCTCAAAGCAACTTTATTGCTCATCCTAACCATCCGACAGTTTCAATGAATAACTACAGATAAACTACAGTGCAAATTAAGTCATGTCTCACAGAGACTGTAAACTGCTTAACAGACTTGGACTGGCAAAAAGATGAGGAAGAGAAAATAGAAATCTTAATACAAAACCTTTTTAGAAATATCTTCCTCAGATAGCAAAGGCACAAAAGATTTAATATTCATGCTCATGCATCACTGGGCCGTTACACAGGACATTTCAAACATATAACATGCTGGGGGGCACACAGGGAAAACAGTGCACGATGCACGTTTCAATACTTTTGAGTTAATTCCTCTGCTTAATCTAATACTTCCGGTTACAATCACACAATTCTGTTATGTCAGCTGAAAAACCCACTTAATAACAATTTCAGCATTTATTTCTGTCAATTTCAGTTTTTATTTCTGTAAAGAGAAACAAACTTAACTGTTGTCAAAATGAAACATCTAAATGAAGCAGAATATACAGCAACAGCTTAACATATTCCACATTCTTTATTTACCTGAAGTATTTAGCTGCATCTCCTCCCACTTGTTCCCTACCCACAAAATAACGAGATACTGTTCAAGGTTTGTTTTCTATTTTCATAGCTTTCCTAGATTTTTTTTTAATCCATGAAAGAAACAGGAGAGAACAAAGACGCTTTGTAAAGTCGCTTCATTTCCCTAGGAAATTAAGGAGTGGGGCTGGAAGACTTTGGGTTAAGGTTCGCTTAGATATTTTAGTACAGAACAGATCCAAAACTGAAGCTGAAATAGCATCTTATCAACAAATCCAGGCTCATCAACATAATTTACACCAAGATAAGCTTTGGTAATCCATTTTGATGACTGCAATTAACAGTCTTTGGGGTGGTTTTTTTGCTTTTACTTCCTGTAATACAGTTATGAGTTTCTGTAACCGAACAGCAACAGTGCTGCCGAACCCAGAGCGCTGCCCCACAAGTTAAGGGAACGGAACACGGGCACTGTTTTCCCCTTTAGCAGGACGAACGACCGCACCAGTTGCAGCGCAAAAAGCCCGAAAAACTCGTCACACGCGGCGGCGGCGGGAGGGGAGGGCGCGGGGCACCGGGGACACACCGGGGACACACCGGGGACACACGGTCCCGCGCCCGGCCCGGCCCGGCCGCTGTCAGCGCTTCGCTCTCCGCGCCTCCTGTCAAACGCCGGGGTTTTGCTCCGCTCACGAAGCAACAGGAGCGCTCGCAAACGCCGCTGTTGCCGGAGACGGGCCGCGGCGAACCCGCCAGCCCCGCGGAGCGCACCCGCCGGGCCCGGACCCGCCGCCGCCCGCACCGCCCCGCGCCCCGCCGGGCCCGCCTGCCGCCGCCTTTGTTCGCGCCAACCGGCTCCCGATCGCAGACGGAAAGCCTCCTCCCGCGGCGCCCGCCGCCCGGCCCGCCCGACTTCTCCGGCGGCCCTGACCGACAGCGCCCGCCGCCCCGGGGAGACGCAGACGGCGGGAGGGCCGCTCCGCTCCCCCGGGATGGGGGGAGACGGAGGATCCCGCGGCGGCGGCGGCGGGGGGGGGCGGTGCGGCCCCACCCTCGGCCGGGGAGCGGCTGGCCCCCGCGGCGCAGGAAGGGGCGGAAAGGGAGCGGGCCAGCCAGGCGGCGCCGCCCGCGCCTAGGCGACCCTTCCTCAGGCGGAGGGGCCCCGCCGCGCCGCGGGCAGCGGAGCGGAGCGCGGCTCCCCCCCGCCCTCCCCCCCGCCGCGCAGCCCCTACCTGCTCCTAAGGCCCGCGGGAGCGCAGCGCCGCGGAAGGCGGAGCCAGCGAGCCGGGCGCGCGACGGTGGCGGCGACAACGGCGGCGACAACGGCGGCGCCTCCCCCGCTCCGCCCTCACAGCGCCGCCGCGGCCCCCGCTCCCGAGCGCGCCCCCTGCTGGTGGGAGGCCGCGGGCACAGCCTGCCGGGCGGCCTGCCTCCATTGGCCGGGGCGCGAGCACTGCCGGCTTTCCCATTGGCTCGTTACACTTGTTTTGGAAACCGGTGCTTCTGATTGGTGGCCGCTGTGAAACTCTTTGTTGCTGATTCGCTGGCTGCCTAGGCCCCTCCCCCCGGGCGCATTTTTCCCTTCAGCTGGCGGCAGAGCCCGCCCTGAGGCCCCGCCAGCGGCCTGGTCGAGCTATGACGTATGGCTGGTTGAATAGACAACACCCGCGCCGCGAACGTACCCGCCGGCTGCGGGCAGACCAACGCTGTCGGCCTTTAAAGCCTCCCATTGGTTCTCCCGGCAGTAGCATGACGTAGGCAGCGTACTCGCGGCGCCCTATGGGAGTCCTCGCGCCCACTGACGTCACCCTCCTCCTTCCGCTCCGGTGCTGGGGCTACTGCGCATGCTCTGGGCTGGCGCCGCACCTCCCGCCGTGCGTGTGCCCGGTGCGCATGCGCCGTGAGCCGCCGCCGGCGTTGAGGGGGCGTGAGGCGGCGGTGGGCGGGGCGAGGCGTCCGCGATCCGATAACGGCGTTCGTCGGGGCGCGGGAGAGGCGGCAGTGAGTGGGCGCTACCTCAAGGGTCGGTGTGCCCTCAGCCGCGCTGAAGCGACCGCGGAGCGAACCGGCGGGTGCGGGAGCCCGGCTGTTTCCCTGCGGCTTCTTCCGTTCCCGTGTACCGGCGCGACCCGCGGTTTTCTCCGTCGCTCGCCTGGAATGAGTACCTGTGAACCCAGGAACTTGTCATGTCTTCTGGCTCTTTACGTTGGAAGTCACAGAATACGCTTATGAAAACTTTTGCTGAATAACCAGGCAGGAGTAAGCAGGAGGCGTGAGGAGCGCTGCTCGGTGGTGGCTCTCTCCGCACAGCAGCGGTTGGCGCCACCGGCGGGGGAGGCGGGAACCTTCCCTCAGGAGAGGCCGTGGGGGCGGCGGCTGCGGCACACGGGCCCTGCCGGGGACCTGCTGGTTTACCCTATCTACGGTGCTCTCAAATGTGAGGGCCGGGGTTTTCCTCCCTTACAGGGGAACTGATGTTCTAATAATACTTCCCTCTTTTCCAGTGGCATTAGCGATGGCAATGTCAGTAGTGCAGCTGGCTAGTCTTGTACAGGTGTCCCGACAAATAATGTGATAAAAAATGTTTGACACACTGATGTGGCGTGTATGGTAGAGCTCTATAAAGAAAAGCTTTCCAGGTTTTAACAAATATAGTCTACAAATGGTACTACAGTTTGAAACTGAAAGGAATACAGCTGATTAGTAGTTTTATCAGGTGAAGTTATGCTGATGGAAGGTTCCCTGACCTGGTGAAGCATAACTGTATTAAACATTGTTCCAGCCTAATTACTGTGGAGGGACTGTAAGAATAAATTGTCGAAGCTCTGCCTTGAGGCTTTTCCCAGCTCCAAAGGGCGGATTACCTCCAGTTGATCTCAGTCATGTTGATTCTTGAGACTAAGTGTGGCAATTTAATGGTAGCAGTCAGATATTAAATAGTTAATGCTTAAGTGTGCAGGATGAAATTTAAAAGTCCCATAGGACTCACTGCAAAATCAGGCTTTTGCTTACTGCAGGAAATAAAGGGAGGTGAGAGAAACAAATAGAGTAAAAAAATAAATAATGCATAGAACAACAACTATACCTATGAATCATAAACTATGAAATAGACCATGAAAATGCTAAGATGGCTTATTCGATTCCACTGAGCATCTTAAGAGAGCAAGTGGTATGATCGTTCTCATCCAGAACAACAAACCACTGCTGAGATAAAATATTTTGGCTGGTTGTAGCTTGATGAAAACATTAATCCTAGCTGTTAATTCCTTTGATTTATAGGTACTACATAAGTCATGTTGCTGCCTTTTCTAAGCCTGCTGTTAAGATTGGCTACATACCATTCACCTTTAGAGAATGGCTTGTTGAGAAGTCTGCCAACGGGCTGACTACTTTGGGAACGTTTCAGATGTAATACAGACTGCAAAAGTGAGCCTGAAAATTGCATCAGGTAAAGTTAAGTTACTAAAAATGTCTATACAAATACCCTACTTATCAAACATTTAGGAAACAAAGTAAATTTTGTGTTAGAATTACGAAGGTATTGAACAAACTGTTCATGTGTTATAACAAATTGCACCCTATTAAGCAGCTTGAGAAGTACAGCTCTGTATAGCTTGGCACTGTGTTAGAGTGGGAGCTGTAGAACTGTGGTTTCAATGATAGGTACAAGGTGTGCAGAATACCTTGAGGATGTGGCAAGATAAATACTATAAATGTCTGACCAAGTAAGTTTTTATGGAAGTAATATATTTAGTTTTATATAAATTAAATTGGAAGAGGGTAACAAGTAATTATCTTTCTTCCTTGTTTAAATTAATTACATGATATAATAATTAACTACTTGGAGGAAAAGAATAGTAGTTAAACCATCTTAAACTAACCTGTCATGAGTTAACCAATGAGAATTAATCCTGTAATGTCAAGTCATTACCTTTCATTTTAAAATATTACTGGTGGAAGCCTACATAAACTTACCCCATTATATTTCGACGATTTCAACTGCTGACCTAGTTATACTGAGATTTGTTACTGTTGTGTGTGAAAGAACTTAAAATATTCATTAAAAGGAATACATCATATTTCTGTATGAAGAAGAAATTACCCCTGTACGCTGCTAGAACACGGCTAAAGTCAGCTAGAAAATCTTGCAATTGCTGTCTTGGAGAATTACCCTTCTGTCATCGTAAAAGCAATTTTAGATATAACTAGAACTTACAGAGCATTTCCACACTTTGGAGGACAATAGGTGTTCTGTGACAAACTTAGCCACTGTGGTAGGCTTGTGAATAAGAAGCATATGTTTTATTTGCTTTTATGAGGCTGACCAAGAACCTAGTTGAAGTTGAATTCAAGGAATTCTATATCCCAAGTTTCAAGCTGAACAATAGACCAAATAATGTATTGCAGGACAGGCTATGGTGAAATCATAATACATATCACTACATTTAAAGTATTTTAGTTTGATATGTTTATTTTAAAATCCCAGGGAAATTTTGTCCTGTTTTATTTCTGTTTTTACTATCATAGTCTAAATTTTAAATTTAGAATGCCATATATTTAGGAGAATCTCCTTTAAAACTTACATTCCTATAAAATCTTGAAAGATAGAGTCTGAACAACAACTGTGACCTGTGTCCCATTATTTGCAGGATGATTTGAAAAACAAGCATGAGCAATTCCTTTTTTCATTACTTTTACCTTAAATCCAAACTAGCTATTGCAACTCTTTTTTTGTTGTTGTTGTTGTGGTGGTTTTTTTTGAATCAGAGATGGGAATTTCTCAGGTCGTGGTGGGATATTTGGCAGCAGAAGTGCTGACTCCATCATAAGTACCTCTCATGTTCCTACACCTCTGTTGCCCCCTTTCTTTTGCAAGTGCTAGAATTTGGGGGGGGGGCAGGGGTGGAGTAGGGAATTGACACAGGAGAAAAGTAGTTATGTTTCAACTGAAAGACTCCCTGATCTGGTTCACCTTGCAGCCATACAAACAGTTGCGTATCTTCCAAGCTTGCTAAGTTTGTGTCTGTTTTCAGATTCAGCCAAGCTACAGCCTGAAAAACATGCAATTATAGATTTATTTTTTTTAATAGTAGCTATTAAGACAGAAGAAAATACATATTCTGTCCTTTCCCCACTGCTTTACTCTACAAGTAGATACATTCCTTGTGGTTAATCTTAAATTATGATATATCTTAAGATTTATGATTGAGTAATTAATTTTTAAAAATCCCTCATGAATTCCCTTGTTTAAGTAAAGTGATATTTTGAATTAAGGAAGAGTTGACACTTGGAAATTAAGGCATTTATGCAGCTGCCT
Source organism: Himantopus leucocephalus (assembly GCA_003993805.1). Lineage (NCBI taxonomy): Eukaryota > Metazoa > Chordata > Aves > Charadriiformes > Recurvirostridae > Himantopus > Himantopus leucocephalus. The sequence goes on from RSEF01000014.1 coordinate 2,813,366, forward strand.
TTTTCAAAAACATGGCCAGCTTGTTAAACTTTTTTTTCCACAATAAGCTTATAAAACAAAACAAGCAAAGGGACCTCTCTTGAACTCTCTAAAAATTTTTGGAGAGGAAACAAAACAAAACGAGTCTGATTTTTATAATCCAGATGTTATAAAGTAAATTGCTTTGGAACCCATATTTATTATGTGCTCACTGATCAGAAGAATTACATAGCTGTGAATGATAGCTCTAGATGAGTGGAAGATGAGTAAGTTTTTTTGGTGTGTTCCTTTATCTGCAGCATCTGAAGTCTTTATCATGCAACACTTTCTGACATTAGGATTACAGTTCACTGGAATTTGTGATGTAAATAAGTTATTTATGTGTAGAGATAATTCCAGGAATGTGTTCCCTTCAAAACTGTTCTGGTTTTGCTCTCCTGGAAGAGTCCTATGGAATGTAACTACATATGGAATATATGGTTATTCCAATTCCACATGTATTTTGAGAAGGAAAAAAATACCTCCCTGAATAATTAAAAGAGGACATTTCAGAAAAGGTATTTAACATCTGTTAAAACAGTCAGTTTTGGTTAGACATGAATCTATGTTTAGCTACTACCAAAGGAAATATTCAACAGCAAAGAATGGATACATAAGCTCTGTAAATACTTCGCCAAAATAGACCTTTATACAAAACAAGAGTATGAAATATAGAACTCATTTGGTGGAGGCATACTCAGGAGTATTGACCTGAAATAACCAGATTGAAACAGTTAATCCATATTATATCTTTTTGAGAAGAGAAGCCTGCAGAATTAAACTGAACTAAATTAGATTATGAACAATTCCCTTCCAAAGGCAAGTGACTTAACCAAAATAATGCCCTTTATTTAAAATAATCATGTGTAGATTAAATAGAATTTAATGTAATCTGTTCTAAAAGTCAGTCTGCAGTTGGTGGGGTTTTTGCTTGGTTTTCTGGGGTGCCCACACTATTATTGTTCTATTTTCTGCCACTACTTGACTCCCCTCTTTTTGCTTAGGATACCCAGAGATGAGTGAGCATTGCTTTGACCAATATAGGAAGACCTATTGCACATTTTTGTAGCCGGCCAGCGTACGAAGGAGGACTCCCACAAAAGGTATTGCCAGTCATAGGTTTTGTTTCTGCTTTTTTGTTGGTAGTAATGGATTCTTAATATCTACATGATAAAACATTGAGTATCGCATGCAAGTTAGACTGTCTGGGGTATTTTATCTGTCCTGTCATGTGCATACCATGCTGTTGAAAATCCTAAGTCACTGCATTACTGAAACAGCAAAGCTTTTCCTTTATAAATGCTGATGAAATTGCACATTGTCATTTCCAGCAGTTAATGGTAAAATTATGGGCTTGACCCTTGAAAATAAGATGAACTTTTTAAAAAAAAAAAAAAAAACAGCAAATACATCAGTCTGTACTCTTTTTTGAAAGCCATGCAAGAACAGAATATCCTCTACTAGATAACACTTATTTCAGTAGAAATAAAAAGTTTTTTGGTAGTTTTTTTGACTTTTTTTTGTTTATTGTTTCTTAAAAGTCTCTATATTATTAGCTAATTACCCTTAGACAAGCTAAACAGCATAACAATGTCTACCTACACAAACAGCTTGTTGCAAAGTTGTGTTTGTGACTTGGTACTCTAACAACCATGTTTCAGATAGAGTTCATTTACCTTTTGCATACATTAGTAATGCCCTAGCAGAGAAGTGGTTTCTGCTATCACTAAGAAATTGACGGTGGTGGAGGGGCAGCAGAGTATTTGGAGAACAGCTACAAGGCAAGTTAAACTGTAACTTTTATGATATGAGCCTGATGTTACCTATGAATAGGAAACTACTTAGCATTTTTTAAACTAATTTAAGATTTCTTGCTTGTTAAAACATCGTTGGAAATTGTTTAATCCAGTGAAACACCTATGGGGTTTTGCATAGGAGTTAGTGTAGAAATCTATCAGTCATATCATTTACATAAAAATTAAGTATTAATATACAATAGAGAGTATCTTGGGTTTGTTTCAATGTCTCAATTGTAATCCGCAACAAAAACTAAGAGCTAGTAAACTGTCATTCTGTAATGCCTCGCTGTAACTTCTAGATTATTTTACTAAATCTAAGAATTTTGCCTTCCACAGTAGCAGAGTCACGATCCAATAGCCCAGCAGAGGGCATAAGTCCCACTTCTGTGCTTCCTGGGGTGGTAGCCGGGCCCACAGTTTGTAGGAGCTGAATCCTAGGGGGTAGCTACAAGTTTATGTCTGACCTGAATCCAACAAAAAGTAGGAAGATAATTCTTTTCGGTTGAAAGGTTCAAAATTAGAAAGGACTTCTTGAATTTAAAAAAAGCCAAGCAATTTCAGAGCAGTATTTTAGCACACAGAAACCAAATGCATTAAGTGAGACTAGTTGAAATTTGTTAATGCCAGCCACCATCAGCAGCATTAGCTTCAGGACTCTGAATAGCCTCAGAGGATAATAATGAGTAAAGTATGTTGCAGTGTGACAAAGTTATGGATGACTGGTCTACTGAGGACATGAACAGAAAAGATAACCATTTTTCAAAATGGGTGACCTGTTGGAGATTTTCTGTTAGCCAGAAAAAAAAGGGGGGNGGGGGGGGGGGGGGGGAGGAGGGAGAAATCATATATACATTGCTTCAATTCTTGATTTGATGATATCTGATCTGTTCCAGCTGATTATAGGCAATTTTGGCCAGGGTAATGAGCAGTCAGGAGTTCAGATAGTTCTGCGGGCAGTTCTCGCAGCACCTCATTTCATGTCCAGTGAGCTGAGGACACTTTCTGAGAGTGCAGAATATGTCTGGGAAAATGAGATACTGCTTTATATATATACAAAAAAAATTAGGGATTCAAGGAAAGCACACTATGAAGGTAATAGTTTGTCAACTCTCTTCTTTCTGAGAAGCTTTTCATTTTCATTTTGTTAACATTATGTTAGTCTTTAATAGTTTCCCTGAAGAAAAGAATATCAGAACTTTTGCTACCCTTTAGAAGGAATCTTTTTCATATTATTTATCGTGATTAAGAAGGTTTAAATGTAGCAAAATCCATGCCCACTTAATTCATTGGATTATTTTATTCCATTTTCTCTATACTGTTGTCTTACTCATTCCTATGTTATAAGCAGGCATTGGAGATTAAGCTGAGGAAAAATACACCTATTTTCTGACCTATTTGCTAATAGAATATTTACATCATTGTTGTAACTAGCTAACCCATTATCATGAGCTTCAGCTGTTTACATCAGGTCTTAATTTTATCATTTTCTTTTCTGTAAGTATGGCTGCACTGATTAATTTAACAATGTAAGGTGTGTCTGATTACTTCCTTTGGAAGACAGAGAATGCCACTGCATCCACTGTTAGCATGAATCTCAGGAAGTGTCTTATTCAACATCTAATGTTTGTTGTAGCTGTACTTCAGAGCTATACATTTTTGTTAGATTCAGTATCTTGTTTTTTCACCTCAGTAGTCATGTCCTTATTTGTTTGGCTTTATATTTAGAGGTTAACTACAACAGATGTTTAATGCTAGAGAATTCTAGAGTAACTGAAAAGATGAAATATGGGCAAAGTGAATTGATCTCTTTTCTGTAACAGGTTATATATGAGGTTTAAATCTGCCCATAAAGAAGATAGGGGAGGGGGAAACAGTTTATAATCTAACTCAGTGAAAGAATGGTGCTTTAGCAAATAACAGGCAGAACTGAAGAATACCTCTCTACACAGAATTCACTGCCAGAATAGCAAAAAAACTTTTTTTTTTTTTAACCTTTGCAACATCTAGAAGGTCTCAGTCTTTTAGTAACGTAAAAGTCAAATTAGTGTCACTTCTAGGAGTGTACATTTAGTAAGAGTTGTCCAATAGAGGCCAGGGAGCAAGGTGTATGCTGACTCTGCTGTCTTTGCACATACTCATGTCTACTTTAGCAAGTAGGCTGCTCCAAGAGAAGACTATTTGTAGAGCAAAAGTTGTGTGGATGTCAAATGCTCAGCACCAATGACCATTTCAAGGGTTTCACTTTGCAATAGCTTTAGTCTGGACACATAGGTTGAATGTAGTGGTTGGAGCATACCTTCCTGTCTCATTTTACCCCAGAGGAATCCAGGTCACATGCTCTGAGACAACTGTCTAAAATGAACCAAAGCACAATAGATGGGGACAATCAATTTGGCTGACTTCTGAGCCAAACTTAACTGCTAACATAGACACACACTATGCCAATTAGATTGCTCTTATCGGAGTGATCTCTCTGAAGAAAGTTTTGCAGGAGAAGTTTGCATAAACAAGCAGGGATCAAGCCAGATTTTCTCTTTTTGCAGTCAGGTATCCTAATCACAAGCTAGAGTGTCACTGTTGTACGCTTCTTTCTCTGTCACTGAATAAGAGACATTCTAATTCTTTTCACATTTTCAACAAAACAAGAGTAGAAGCAGTAGTTGCTTACAAACCTCTTTAAATTGGCAATCAGATTATCCTTTTGGTAGGTGAGCTAAGTAGGTTAAATATCTTCTAAGCCTCGAAACTGTATCTCTTATATCCTGAAAGCTATTAACACATCGGCACTGTGTCTGCTTCGCTGCAATCTTAGGTCAAAATGGCTAAATGTTACGTCTCTGCCTTGTTTAATCATACCCACATGGCTAAAATAGAAAGTCCTCAACCATCATATTGGTTCTTACAAGTTCTTAACTCTTTCCATGTACTATGGAGGAAGCTCAGGCCCTTCAGATAGAGAAGCAGCCGCCACAATTCTCAGTTATAGACTAATACCTTAATTCCTGCGAACAGTATAAGCAGTTATTCATCAGCTGATCTTAACTGTCATCCTTATTCCAAAGGCTCAAGCAGGTTTATAAGCACTAGTAAAAATGACAAAGTATTTTAAAGCTGACAGAGTATAAAAAGATACCTAAGGAATTCTTCAGGTTTACTTCTGACGCATTCTAAGGAATTGGAGTTTCAAGTCCTTAACAGTAGTGTTTACTTTTTGCTTTATATCATTCTGCTTCATATTGGAGAACATATTGAAAAACAAATTCATTTTAATAACCCGTCTCCTAAAACATAGTGAAACAAAAGCCACATTACAAAACTAACAATTTTACATATACACTGAAAAACTCTTGACTGAATGTAAATAAAACTTTAAATAAGGAGTGGCCAGACTTGACTAGGTTCCTTCACAGAAAATACTTTTGACAGAAAACCAAAGTAAAATTAAGTTAGCGGATGCTTTTGATCTAGATTTTTTTCTGGTTTTATATTGCTGAGCATCAAACTGATGAGAGGTTTTTCTGTTTTCTATACAATCGTTACTGAAATACAGGATTCAGAATACAACTTTTTCAGAGGGCAGGGGAGAGAAGAGTCTTCCCAACCTCCCAAAACACACACACGCATGCACTTTTCCAGATAAAATTTGCTTGTAGAATTCACCTTTTATTCCTTCCTGGCAATCTTCATTCAAATTCTTGACTTGTCTTGAGCAACAAACTGTTTTAAAATACAAAAAGGATAAATATAGCATTTATTTTTTTCTTAACTGCAGAAATTACTGATAAGTTATGCTGCTGTGTATTAAGAATTTTAAATGGGTACAGGAATATTTTGGCAATGTGTAGATCAGTCGTCATCAGCAATCATTTCACTAAGTGATCGAGCCAGCAACTGAAACTTTAAAAATGTGTCAAAACTAGATATTAGAAACTCGTATGATTTTCTTTCACTTCTTTCTTCTAAGGAGAAGCAGAATTCTTTGCTTCAAATTAGAAAAAAAACCCAGAATACTTCATAACTGAGATTCTATCAAAAGAGAACTCTTTTAAAACAGTATTTTAGTTGTTATTTGTCAAACTAGGATTAGCATTTTAAGGAAATTATACAAGTAGAGTAGAAAAGCATGAGAATGCTTTGGATGGGGCTTTGAACAACCTGATCTAGGGGAGGGTATCCTGGCCCATGGCAGGGGGCTGGAACTAGATGATCTTTAAGGTCTTTGGGTCCAACCCAAAATACTCTTTGATCCTATGAATGCTGCCATAGACACCCTAAGAAAGTATTTTCTTTAAAGAATAATACATTGCATCCCTCTGTCCAGCATCTTGGTATTCAAGCCAGTAGGACTCTAAAATTATAAAATCTCTGGGATTTAATTGATTTACCACTAAAGTTGCTATATAAACAATGCAATCAAGGTTAGTGCATTTTCTTCTTATCTGAAAGAGTCAGTATTCTCCAGTATGCATACTGCTCAAGAACTTTGGGAAGCAAGTGTAAGGTACTGTGCTATCACAGTCTAATTTAGTAGTGCTCACATAACTGCAGCTCTGATCTGTATTGTAAGCATCTAGGTATATAGGAATTAATCCTATATACACAATATCAGAAGTGATAAGGGTTCCATGATAGTGGACTAACACAATATACTTAGTTTCATAGGGTTCTAATTCTGAAGTATGGAAGAGAATCCAGATGAGTAGGCAGTTTACAGTGGTCATTACGAATAATGGCACTGGTGGAGCAGCAAGACTGTTCACAACAAACTTGGTCCACATGGGTATTACGAGGCAGGATATAGGATACATGAAGTAATGGAGGAATGTTTTTAGGAAACAATTGCAATTGCAACAGAATTGCACTGCTATTAACATAGAAGTTGCTACAACACGCGGAGTCCTGCTGTTTCTCATACCTTTGCGCTAATCAACTTTTCATTTATTTCATGTTCTTTTAATCTGTATTATAAATCCATTTTTGTGTTTCTAACCACTTGTGCTTCCACAAAATTTGAGGTTTGAGTTTGTATGCTGTAAGATTCAAAACAAACCTTAGATGGTTGGGTTTCTAACTTGAATGGTGTACTCTAAAATGTGACACCCCACCCATTGGCTGTATGCAAAAGGAAGTTTTAAATTTACAGGAGAGTTAACATTCTTCCAAACCTCAGTCTGGAGCATGTATAATTATGCTCAGTCATTGTTAGAAGCTATTTTAAAAGGAAACGTTGCCTGCCTTTTGAGGTTTTTCTATATACATATAGTTTGGGCATGTCAGCCTTTCTTTAAAACTACAGCATTATTATTCATGATAGAATAAGCAGCGCTAGCACACTTGAAAGCACAGAAAATAAGACAAGCAGCTAGGCTCTTCCAGGTTTGTATCTCCACCTTGCCACTGACTTTGTATAGAGCTTCAGTTATCCTGGGTCTCATTATTTAAATTTGTAAAATCGAGCTTTCAGTTTTTAAACCTATACAGCTGTTGCAGTGATTCAGCAGTTTACAGAAGAAAGCACATTTTTATGTAAACAAGTAATCTCAGGTATTAGATAGTTTTTTACATTTTTCTTTGTTACCTTTTAGAGATAGTAGGAATGTACTGGTTTAACTGAGGACAGAACCTAACCTGAAGTAATTATTGTGACACTTCACTTATATTTTCTCAAGACGAAATTTTCTGTCAGCTGAAACATTGTAGTATTGAACTTACTGCCATTCCTTCCTTTTCTCAAAGGCTCTCCCAAATTATTGCCTCTAACAAATATTTTAATGAATAAACCACCTTTTTCTTGCTGAGGAAAAAAGGTTGTCTTTTTATTAAATTTTATTTTGACTATAAAAATATGACCCACTTCAAATGTGTGTAGTCCCATCTTACTGTAAGTCAATCAGTTTTAAACAAACCCTCCCCTAACTGGGCTGTCCCACCACTACTTCTGGTGCTTACTCTTGATTCAACTTCTTTCCAGCCACAGGCTCCTTACAACATATTCTTCTGTTAACAGAACAGGAAGTTCCTTATCTTCTAAAATAGTGTGACTCCAAATGTAATTATATGCTTTAAGTGGATAGAAAATTTGCCTTGCTCAAAGAGAAATTACTTGGGCTGGTACAAGAAATTTCAGGGCCTGTGGCATACAAGTCAGGTGAGATGATCTGACCTTCAGCTCTTTGAATAAATAACAAGTAACTTAAGAAGCCAAAGACGAAAAGGTGATGGGCAAAGACCAAAACAGAGTGATGTAAAACAAAATTCAAAGACCAAAAAAACCCCAAAGAAGCAGCCTACCACTAAGCAGTTACACTTGTTTTGATGGTGACCCTTCTCTAAGGGATCGTGCTGCTTAGTGTTCTCACATAGGTTCCTAAATCCAGTATTTCAAGTAAAATTAGGACTGCTGCAGCTCCTCCTCTTCCTTTAGCTTGCGGTCATAGTGATCATAAAAGGACCCACCTAATTCCAGTCCTTCCAGTTGTGGGGTAATCAGCTAATTATGCAGATTACAGAAAACTGAAGGGGGGATGCAACATATGTGCTACGGTACAAAGCATTTCTTTCTTTATATGAAAGAAAGTGATCATTTAGTGCTTATATTGTTTAGTACTTGCTTTCTGCCCAAAGGAAGATACATTCCCTTCCCTAGGATCAGAGATGAAGACATTACAGAGAATTAACTACTTTGCTTTACATTGTAATTCTACTTCATTGCATGCATATGCAAAACACATTTGCACACATCCATAAGCAAGCTATTTATTGCTTCAACAAAAATTAATAAATGAAAAATACTACTTGATTGGAGGTGAAGAAAATGAACCTTCAGCAGTATCTCAATAAACAAGTATCCTTGGACATACATGCATTTGAAAGAGTGATGTACAGTACTGACTTTTGGTTTTTAAAATAAATACTATACAGGTATTTTCTTTGGTGGCTATCAGAAAGAACAAATCTAAACAAAAATTCATAGAATTTTTGAAAATAAATAGTAATTAGAATTGCTTATGTAATTAAGTTTGGGTATGCCTCCCCTTGACCCTCCATTCTAAATAAGACTTGAACACAAGCAAAGATTATCTGTTCCTGGCAAATCCTTCCTAGGGATTACATGGTGCATAAACTAATAAGGGTTTATCTTTTCTTCTTTCTGAGAGAGGAAATAACTAGAGCAACATTAAAACATTAATGTGGCATTAAAGAATTCCAAACAGAATTAGGAAATTAAAAGGTTAGGATTCTCACAGCAGTATCAAATCACCATTAAGTTTAAGTATGCAGATCTTACATGCAGACCACACAGAAAATTCAGAATACTCTGTGTATGTAGTACTGTTTTGCTCTGTGAAGTAAAAATGTCAAGTATGCATAAGCTGTTTATTTTAAAAGATAATCTGAATATGGTTGGCATAAAATTTTGTATGCAGCACTGTATTATTTCTATTTTTTGGGGTGTCATAGTCAAAAAACAAAGCTAGACAAAGTTTCTACCATTCAACATAATTTAAATGAAAATACTTATGGTAAAGTAATTGAGACACAATTAGAATGTGCTAAGTTTTACACCATAAAAAGGTAAAAATATATTTAGTACTTGCCATATGAAAAAGTTCCACGATCACTGTAAAAGGGCTATTTGGGAATACGTGTGTTTGTTTCTGCAAACTTTGAAAGGCTAACCGGTGAAAGCTACAACAGAAATTTGAAACTAGAAAGTTTCCAAAAAAGGCCTCAGAGGAATGAACTACTTTGTTAGTAGTCACCTTTTGACTGCTGGTTCTTGAGATCACCTATGACTTGATGTTATATATATTTTAGGATAAGTGCTTTAAAGAATTTAAACCTATTTAGCAAGATTCACACATTTAACAGTTGAAGAGAAAACTATTCTTATTAAAGCTTTACTATGACTGATTCCTTGCTCCTGTTTTTTCTTGCGATCTTGCACATCCTGATGCCAGTTAGGAAGGCCTATGACACACAGCGTAGCCAGCTCCCTTACTCTGTACAGTAAATGCAAAGAGAATGACAGTTCCATCACTGCTAGCACAAATGGGCGAGTTCATGGTGTTTGATGTATTAATTTTATGATGGCATCTCATATGCAGTTAAAACTTTCTTTCCTTTATACATAGGAACAAGATTCTTCATCCCTGTTATTTTAAAGCATACAGCCCCTCTATGTGTTTAGGATGGTGTGAACTTTATTAGTTACAGGACCTGTAGACAAGAGTTTTTCTAGATGGCTCTCTATGAAATTCAATAAATACAGTATCATTATTAGGAATTTGTTTTCTTTTAAAGCAAGGAAGAAATTTAAGTGTTTGGATCTTCGTTGTATTAAAATAAAACCAAAAAGAACGACCAAGGCTTAAGACTGCCAAACTCATTTATGTCCTATTTTTAAATTTGTACAATGGAAACTATGCAACATCTCTATGTCTTTGAAAACTCAGTGAGTTAAGTATCATCATCTTCACTGAGCACTATCATATTTACAACGTACTGGGACTTCAGCAGCTACCTTCAGACTCAACTGTTTTCTTAGCTTTTTCTGACTATGAGTCTCCAAGTCTTCTGCTCAGAAGTGTCCTGAATGTGTCTTCTCTTGTCTGTAACTGATCACTTTTAAGGTAATATAAAGCCTATAGAATCATAAACTCTTTCTTAGTTTTAGGAAAAAGTATTCTTAAACCAGTAATTGATACTGCAAAGAAGCATAAGCTTAAGTCTTTATAATTACAGGATACATAAATTGTTCTAAATTGTTTATATTATACAGTACCCATGGCATTTGTTGCCTTCCAAATGCAGTGGAAAATAGGCCACATAGAAAACTTAATAATGTGTTTGTCATGATGGCCCAGATTTGAGAATGCATTTAAAATCTTGCCTTCTGTTGAGACGAGAGTCCCCACTTCTCACTGGAAATCAAAACAGCAGCTAAGCTGCTGTTATCAGCTAAGCAAACATTTTACTGAACATTCACCTGCATGTGGTGCACTTACACTCTATGCATACTCCTCAGCAACCGACTGTTACATCTGTTGGCTGATTTGGAAGTATCTAGTTTATTTCAGGTGTAGCAAATCATGATGTTAATGCTGACTGTTCTCTGGTTCAATTACTCCTCATCTCAACCACACTGCAAAACCAAAGAGTAAAGACAGGAGACAGTCCAACAGCAAAGAAAGATATCCAGAGTGTGCTTAACAAGTGACACATACTCAGTTCTTCAACACTATTGAGCCCCTCTTTGATCCCACGTGTGTTAAGGTACCAGATTTCTGGTATTCGCTTCTTTCCTACTCATAAGTTCTCTAGCTAATCCCAACATTCCCCATCCCTCAGTACTTCCAGGGTTTTTCTGTCTCTCAACAATACATTCAGTAACTTCCCAGTTCCCAAAGCAGTCTGGGTGGCATTTAAGCTGTTTAAAGGTAGATAGCTCTTGTGCTGATTAGCCTGGAACAAACAAGGGCTACATTCTACTCACCTTTCTTTTGATGGATGCACAACTTACGGGTTTTATCCTCTGTCAAGTGCCCAATTGCCATAAAACTCTTCACAGCTGAGGAAGCAGACATCACAAACATAAAGGTTGTGAAAGAAAGCTGTAATACAAACAGACCAGACCAATAGCATGTTACACCGCTGATAGGATGAAGAACAAAACAATAAGAGGTGAACAAATAAACAGGTAAGAAAAATGTGCATTTTACTTTTAAAATTAAAACATTTAGAGACAACGAAGAGCCAGTAGACTTACTAAAAGGAAAAGTTACACAAAATCATAACATGCATTTCTGTCTCTTCCCTCTTAGTGGAACATAGTCTGCACAGTCTCTATAAATCCATGTTCTGTCTTCACCTTGAATACTGCATACAATTCTGCAGCTTCCCCCCCATCTTGGGAAAAATAGAACTGGAAGAAGAGTCAGAAATGGTCAACAAGGACAAAGGCATAGAAATGGAATTTCTGAACAGTGAGTTAAAATGGTAGGAAAGTAGTTCTTTATGAAAAGGGCCCTGCTTCTGTTTATGACAAAGCTGTCTAGATAATAAAAGTAGGCAAACAAAGTCTCACCTCTTTGAATTCAGTACAGATGATTTCTTCTGTGCATTTGCATAGCTTAGTTGGTGATATGTGGAAAAAATAATTATCAATGAATTTGTTATTGCAGTAGAACAGGCCTACTGCCTTCCCTGCCTGCAGGGCATAGTTTCATGAAAACCTTTAGGCAAAAGGAGAAGTGGTATTGGAGTCTCTTTCCCTGGCAGGGTGGAACTGCTAGTTTGAAGCTATCTGCTATCACATCACAAAATCATAGAATCACGTAGGTGTTAAGGAACTGCTGCGAGTCTGCAGTCCAACTTTCTGCTCAAGGCAGGTCCCATTAAAGCAGATTGCTTTGGGCCATGTCCAGTTGAGTTATGAATATCTCTAAGTGGGGAGTTTCCATAGCCTCTCTGGGCAAACTATTTCAGTATTTGACCGTCCTTTGGCTGGGGGGCGGGATTGTTTCCTATATTGAATTTCCCACGTTGTAACTTGTGCTCATTGCCTCGTGTACACCTCTAGGAAGAATCTGGCTCCAACTTTTCTACATGCTTCCATTAGGAAGCAGTAGACAGCAGGGTGACCTCCCCTCACCATCATCATCTTTAAACATGAGCAAATCCAGCTCTCTCAGCTGCTGCTTGTATGTCATGAAGTGGAGGTCCCCTGAAGAGTTAGGTGGTGTTCACTAGCCTTGCTTTAGTGTGTGAATGCCTTTCTTAAAATGAGACACTGAAGTCCACATGTAGTCTCACAAGTGTCAAATAGAGGGCAAGAATCGCTTCCCTCCAAACCTACCAGTTATACTCAGCCCAGTATGCAGCTGGACACATTTGCTGCAAGAGTACACTGTTGACTCACATTCAACTTGTCCACCATGACCCCCAGCTCCTTTTCTACAAAGCTGCTCTCTATTCAGTCAATTCCCAACCTGTCCTACTGCATGGTGTTACGCCAGCCCAGATGCAGGGCTTTGCATTTGCCTTTGCTGAACTTCATGAGGTCCACACCAGGTCATTTTCCAGTCTGACTAGGTCCATCTGAATAGCAGCCCTGCCCTCCAGTGTATCAGCCACTCCCCCCAATTTGGTATCACCCACAAACTTGCTGAGAGGTCACTCTATCCCATCATCTTGGTCATTACATCAGCCATTTCAAGAATCCAAGTTGATGTAACGTATGTAAAAGAGAGCAAGTCAAACATCCTTCCAGAGATACGATAGAGATTTCAAATTTTGTTTTACAAAAATGAAGAGTTGCATTGCTAAGTCTTTTCTTCTCTAGATATAAAAATAAAAAGTAGCCTAGGTTCCACAAGCAGCAGGCCTTGGGTCTGCCTTTGAGTGCAAATGCTGAAATGTAGAATTAACTTACAGTGTGTAAGAAATCTTCTGGAAGGCAGAGATGACTGTCAAAACTTAAGAGCTAAGCAAGCCAGAAATTATTTAGAGAGTCCTTCCGCAGAATCTTCCAGTCTGTGGCTTTGCCCAAAGACAGACAATGTATTTCCATATCATAAAAATAGGCAGAGTTGCATCAGTATATACATGGTACTCCAAGAACATACTTGCAATCTTGTTATTTTCCTGGGTGATTGTATGCACAGGATGGACTTTGTGCTAGTAGCTGTTAAGGAGCAGAGGGTAGAATCTGGAACAGAACAAAACCAAAAAAAGACAGATGAAAAAAGAAAACTGTAGGAGTAATTTAGCTCCTCTGCATACATTATAACTGCAAATCAGTTTCAAGAACGTTTATGTAATAACACCCTTTCCAGCACACAACTGTCTGTTATGGGCAGCTATGCACTAGCACAGTATTTTTGCAGAATGGACAGAATAACAACACTGCCAAAGGGCATGTAAAGGACAACACTACAAACATGGTCCCCAAAATTCTCTCAGAACATATTATGCTACTCATAGGCTTACTATTACCAAAGACATTACAAATTATACTATAGGCTGGTATAGTCTTAAATCAAAGTTGGATTTTGTTCTGTATGCTAGAAGTAGATATGAGATAATACCAAGTACATTGGAAAACACTATAAAATGGCTTAGCAGAATGTTTTCTCATCTTCTGCATGGAGCTTGTGTCTCCAAACTATGCTTTATAACTCTCATAGTTTTTTGAACAACATCCACAAACACTACAAGCTGAAAAAAACATTGATAAACAGGAAGCATTGGTTGTGAAAAGGAACTAAAAGAAGATGGAAGGACATGAAAGAGAAGGAAGCCGGCCAAACCTCTAAAAATGGGAACAAAGGCACTGAATGTTTCCAAACAAATACTTGAATAAGTAGGGCTGTCTTTTTTTTATTAAGACAGCAATGATAAAGAAGTTGATTGTGTACTACTTGGACATTCGGTATCTGAAGGAACATACACTTGTAAGGGATGTATTCCAGGACAAACCTGTGTTCCAATCCAATGTTTAAGAACACATGGGGTAACTTAGGGACATTTGCCAAGTACAGCAGTCAAGTAAATACAGTCAGTTGACTTACTGCTGGGAAGCAGCTCTTCAGTTCCAATTATCCTGATTCACAGTGAAGCATGCATTTTCTTCCCTTACTTTCCTCCAGGAGTTGGTGCCACAGAAGACCTCAGTCAGGGACTTAAGCTGGGATGCAGAACACCAAGGTGCAGTTTCACAGCTCTGCTACAGCCATCATATAACACCTTGAGCAAATCACCCTGCCTCCATTCCCATCTCTAACAATGGGAAAATAATTTCTTTCACCATTCTTTATTAGTTCGTTAATTCAGTGGGGCAGCAAATATGTCATATAGCTTAATTGTCACATGCTTAATGTAGTAGGATCCTGATTTTGTAGGACTTTGCTTAGATACCTACAGACCCTAGTACTTCTATACTCATTATACATCATTACTACAGATCTTTGTAACAGCTAAATGTGGAGTATATATAAATTTGACCAAGGTAGGCGGTGAATGCTTTTTGATTTCTCAGTAAAAATAACTACTCTTATTAAATAAAAAGTGTTAATGGAACCAACTTCTTCCATTACTACAAAAATACAGCTTTGCAGCTGTTTAGTCAGCAGTAAAATACTGTTACACTGCTCTCAAAATCACTACCTTCACCTGCTCACAAGAAAGTGGATGTCCTGGTTTGAGGTAAAACCAGACCAATTTTGTTCAGTAA
>RSEF01000014.1:2828516-2952720 GCA_003993805.1 Himantopus leucocephalus
CCCCCATGTCCCCAGTGGCCGATTTGGCCTAAACCACAACAGTGGACAACTTCCACTTAGATTAACCATATTTTAGACCATTCTAGCACTTTCCATGAACATTTTAACATACTCTATCATCTTCCTCCATGCATCACAGACACAGAGAAACGAGGCTTTTACAACTAACTTGAGTTTGCCCGTAATATTGTTATGCTGTGAGAATGTTCCTCAGTACAAGTGTGTCTCAATTACATTAATCTGTTCCTCAGACTTAAAAACAACTTAATTAAAGCAACCATTGAGCACATGCAACCTTGTTTGAGAAAGTGTATTTGAAAAGCAAGTGCTTCTCCCTGCCCCTGTACAGCTCCAGTTGACGAAAGAACTCATCAGTAAGAAAAATGCCATTTGTCACATGTGACTTATACCAGTTACCAAATGCTTCAGCTAAAAGAAAAGGAACACTACAAAAAGTAAATATGACAGGTCTGCACTGCCACATAAGTTTTTATTTAAAAATTTAAAGGGAATTTTAAATCTCTTCTTTTTTAAAAAAAATCACTGCATCACTTTAATCCATATTAACTTCCAACCTGTTACTAGTATATTTTCTTATCCATATGCCTTAACAATTAACTGGACAACCTAACTGCCCCTCAATAAAAGTATTTCCTTCCATCAGATTTCTCCCCCTCCTGCCCCAATTTCACTAGATGTTCTCCTTTGAACTTTTACTACAATTTGTAGGAAATAAAACTCCTGACTTGCTTTCCTTACTTCATCACTTCAGAGAGTTTTTTTCACTTCACATCTTTGCCTACTTTCTGATATAAGCAACTGTAGTCTGAACATTTCAGTCTCACTTCATTTTTCAGTGATTTTGAGATTATTTTCCTTCCTTCAGAGAAAAACCTATCATCAACTGCACTAACACATTGCATCAGTCAGTCTCATGAAGAACAAACATGAAATGTAATTCATATTGCTCCTCTGGATACTGTTTTCATTGTCATATCCAATGGTATGCTGGATGGGATACTGTTCAACTGGAAGTTTCACTAAACTGCTGTTGAACACTATTAAAACGTTCTAATAGGTGTGACTTATTCACCGGAAGAGTTGGTAAACAAATGCAGTATAAGTGACAGTATGAAAATAGAGTAACAGTAATTAGCGATGTGACTCCATGAGTAATAGGAAAATTGCTTTGACCCAGTTGATGACAGTAGCAACAAAATCTAAAAAAACCCCCAAAATTAAAAAAAAATATCTATCCCAAATAAACGGGGTTCCTATTATGACTTGTACATTACCAAGACTTCTCAGGGTCATTGACAACATTTACGGTTGCCACACATCCTATTTCGCTCGTGTTCTAGTCCGTCTCTGTTGGGAAACACAGTGGTAGCTGTGGTCCACTATGCAGGTGGTGCGGGACCGAAGGGGCAGGGATGGACAGCCTGGCTGGCAGCGCACCACAGCACGTCCTATCAGAAGCTACTGGGTATCGATCGGCAGGAAATCACAGTCACACAGCAAGCCTCCAACAACTTTTGTCCCTTTGCAGAATACAAGCTCTCGAGCTGGAAACCCTGCGTTCTTCTGGTTTGTCAAGCTTGTACCATGATCCTTTCTGCCTCTTCAAGCACCGTGCACAGTTTTGACTGGGCTAACATACCATTTCTGGTGTTCTGCACGTAGTTGCACAAAGGTGTATCAATATCCAACCTTAAATTGATGTGCTTCCACGTTTATCCCACGCTACCCTAACTTCAGTGCCAACACAAACATTTCATAGAGCGTGGATTAATGAGAGCACAACAAAAACAAATGTGATCTGTCTGTGCATGCTTTTTGTCTTTTGAAATCAGACCACATACAATTCTCTACTTCTGATAAAAGAGGAATGATGTAACAATCGGAGCATTTTAATGCAAAAGTAGAATTATCCTTCAGTATGCACATGAAAAAACATTTTCTCTCTCTGATGAAAATACTATTCACTACAAAAAAACTACCAGCTGCTCTCTGATAATAAGGCGATGTGACCAAGAACAAGTTCTTGGAAAGTTCCGTTAAGAAAACTTTGGTTTTATCTCTCCTTCCTTATCCTTGCAGTGTAGGCCTCAATGGGATCCAATGGGGGCCATATCCTGGAATAAAATAATGCCAAAAAGAAGAGCAAAACAAAACACCACACACACCCCCCCAAAAAAAAGTCAATATCCAACATTTCAGGGGTCCTGGTTGCTTGGACAACTGAGGAAATACACTGGTTTCAGTGCAATAACGGAAGGTCCAATATAAGCAAGGAAAAAAATCATGTAAAAGCAAGTGTTACTATCTGTGTGCTGAGAGGGGCAATGAAACTGTGATTGCAATATGGCATCTAGTTGTAGGTTTTACAAAATAATACAAGAATTGGAAAGGGAATGGAAAAAAATATGTTAAGATTGTACAATGTAAAAAAAAAACCCCACCTTTATCTTGGTTGAAGGAAGGTTAAAAAGTTATTTTGATCGAGCTACAAATACCCGTAACCAGTTTAGGAGTTGGTTGTTCTTTAGTCCTCCAAGAAAAGTAGCAATTGGGAGACGAATTTTGGCAAATTCAGACTAGAGGTACAGCGCATATATTCAGCCCTGGTTATAATTAACCACTAGAATAATTTACAACACAGTTCACTGCCATCCTAACTCTTCGGATCTAGGTTAAATTATCTAGGAAGTGCTGGAATTCAAAAAGAAATTACAGCTACCGGAGCAGGGTAGCGCTGGAGGAGCGGAGCGGGGGCCCCCTCCCCAGGGACCAGCAGCCAGGCTGCCCGCACGGCGCTGGGGTGCCCGAGTGACCGGTCCCAGCTCTCCCCGGCGGCTCCTCCCTTCTGGCCAGACGGACAGCAGAGCGTGGTCCTCAGCTCTGGCTCCGGGGGACCCGGCTCGGGGCAGAAAGCCGCCTTTTATAGCCGGCACGCAGCTGCCCTGGCTCACACCTACACGCTCCTCTCCCGCAGCGAGGCGCCTCTGCCCGGAGCCCGCACCCCCGCCCGCCCCGGCAGCCGCGCAGACCCGCCCGCCGCGCTGCCCATGGCACCCCGCCGCCCGGCGCTGCCCCTGCTGCTGCTGCTGCCGCTGCTGCTGGCGGCCGGTGAGTAGAGCCGCTGCGGGGTCCGGCGGGGGTCCGGCGGCGGGGAGCCGGTCCCTCCCGGCGGGGAAGCGGCCCCGTCCAGCGGCGCCGCGCTCGCCCCTCGCCGGGCGCTCCGCACCCTGAGGGCTGGGGGCTTGTTGCGGCTGGGGGGAGGTCGGGGAGGAAAGAGCGTTAGGAGAAACGGTGGCGGGAAGGGAATACCCTCCCGCTCCGGCGAGGAGTACTGTGAAAGACTGTCTAACGCCCGGGGTGTACCGCAGCCGGACGGGGAACGCGGAGATGCCGGCTGGAGCTGCGCTGACAGCCCGCCCGCCCGTTTCTCGACTGAGATGTGCAGCACGGGAGCTTTGCTGGAGGGTCTCACAGTACTTTTTAAAAGTTTATCAGCACTGTGCAAGCGTGTTAAAAAGTCCCGTATTTAAAATCAGCCTGCAGATTGCATGTGTAATACTAATCTTCCTACAAAGCCAATACGTTTAGCCACACTCTTCTTGTGGGTATGACAGAGCTATCTCAGAGCGCTTCAGTTACAAAGCCGTTCAGAAGCTAGGAACTGCTAGAACTGAGATTGCCTACAGAACCATAACCGGCTTATTCTGAAAGACTGAGTCAGCCTTTATGAATAAGTTATGATGTGCGAATGTAATTAAAGGACCCCTGCCTCATACCTGAGCATAGCCGACTACTCACTTTGCAAGTATTTAATTATTTTTCTTTGTACCCCGTGTCCTATTTATTAAGCAGTATTAAAGACCAGTTGTAATAATTTACAGTCCATTTCCTCATAGGTTTTCTGAAGTATTCATCAGTATAGTATCTGAATGTACTTACTTCTTTCACACTTCTATGAAACTATAGTATCATCCCTTTTTTCAGATAGGACGGTGGGATGATACACAAAAAAAAAGCATCCACTAATTTTAGGTTCCCGTGGTGACACGTTAGAACCCAATTTTACCTACAACTATTTAAAATTATGTGGAACTTCAACTAGTCAAAGCCTGACTCTCACTGAGTATTGCAGTAGTTTGGTACTCTCTAACCCCAGGATATTCAGCAGGCTGGAGCATACTATTAGTAAACATCCATAGGCATTGTTTTAAAGTGATTAAACTAACCTCATGCTGAACCTTTGTGACAGCTGTAAAGATAAAATCCAGCTTTCCAGAACAGCATTCAGCTGCCTTAATTAAGAGATTCTCTTTTGTCTTCTTGCACTTTTTTAATACATTCCTACACAGCTTGCAAATGTACTAACCCAAATCTTGCAAATAGAGGGATCCTAAGGAAAAGAGCCTCAATTCCTTCTTGTAACANGGGGGGGGGGGGGGGGGGGGGGGGGGGGGGGGGGGGGGGGGGGGGGGGGGGAGGGAATCACATGATTAAAGACCATAAGGTAGGGTGCTTGCATAATGGGGCCAACTTAAGGTCCCACCAAGCTCACTGCCCCAATTCTACTTCCTGACCTCAGCGTGCCCCTATTATTCCTTCTGCAATTGTGATCATCCTCCAGACTTCATGCCTTGCACGGCACAAACCTCAGCAAGAACATTAAGGAAAGCAATGAAAGATTGTTTCACTGCTTCTGCCAGCCTAGAGTGATCATTACAGAGAGCCTGGCTTCGGTCCGATAGCTCTGAGTCAGGCATCGCAGTCACCCATTCCGTAGGCAGTGAGGAGGAAGGGAAATGCAATTTACCTGTTTCTCAGTGCTTGGTCCACGGTATCAAAACAGGCAAATTCATCCTTTAAAAAAATTTATCTGTGACGACAGTTTGTGGAGATAGCACATTAGTAGTCTGGGCAACAAGATGAGGTGAAAAAGGCCATTTCTGGTGGCTTAAGAAGCAAGAGGAAAAAAATCTAAGAAAAAAAAAACACAAGAAAGAATGCATGCAGTTCAAGTGGTTCCACTTCTGGCAAGATCTTGGAGATGCATCAGAAAGTCTGAAATCCAAAGTTTCAAGTTCTGAACTACTAGAGCACTATGACTGGGCAAAGGAAATATCACTGTAGGAAATCTTACACATATTTAACATAAAAAAAGTTTATGTAGCCTCAGTCTCTGAAAGAATGGGTTAAAATTTCTTTTAAAACCCACAAAACATCATAGACTGTATTAGATACTAATGATTAATGTAGATATGTCTCATAATTATGCAAAGCTGTGCATCTCAATAAAAATATAATTACATATCTGCAAAAATAATTATTATGTTTGCATTGTGCCCATTACAAAGAATAAAATGTTATGGGAAATATGACCTTTCTCAAAAAATTCACGTGTTTCTAAATTTTTTTTTCCCTTCTATGCATATGGAAATTTAAGGGACTGGATTATTAAATACTATTGTAAGCTATTCAGAAAACTAGGAAGAAGGGAGAGTAGGAAGATATAGTAGAAAATATCTTGCAAAGACATAATAATGTACAGCATTTAGCACAATCTGAAGTCTCAAGAACTTATAAAGGCAACAAACCAAGACAGTATGATGAAGTTCAAACTCTCCAAACATGGCAGGGCTCCAATTTGGGCAACAGGAATTACAGTTAAAGTACCGGATAAGAATCTGGTTATAGTCAAACAGATGCTTCTGCTACCCAGAGCTGAAACACATATTCAGAGCTGCAATGGAATGGGAGATGATCACGTGCCAGATCCACAATGTGACTGTTATTTTGACACCTAGAACTACATGTTCCAAAGAGTCCATCCAGTACACTTTATGGACCCCTTGGGAAAGCGCAAGAGGATCTTTTTACCAGAAAACCTATATAACTAAACAGCAGATAATATCCTGGAGCGGGAGCCATGACATAATAGACACTATTCGCTATCTTAGCAAGGAAGTTTTAGCGCCAATGGAACAGTTTTTAAACAAAACTGCAAGAGACTACATAGCCAAAGAATCTTTTTTAACTCCTCAAGATGCAATTGCTTTCAACCAATGGCCAAAGATGTGTGTGCAAGTTTAAGCACTCTTGTTTCAACACCCTCTCCTCTCCCTAGATCACATGGCCACAAAGCAGGAGGGAATAAGATCTGGGAGTAGTCACCATTCAGAAAAATACTAAATATTGCTTTAGGAAGCCTAGCTATTTTCATAAGTAAGGATTAGCTACAAACATTCTTTCTAAAGCTTTTTTACCATTCTCACATACAAACCAATTGTATTTCTTAATGAGGCAATTTCATGAGGTGCTTAAATCCCTTTGTTTTGTGAAATTACGAGTGCTGAAGGTTACCAGCATCCCACGCATTTCAAGTTACTCAACTGTGCTGGGAACAATATTTTTCTGGCAGATCTTCCATTAACTGATTATAGTTAATCATATGATCTATTATAATAGATTAGTCTATTAGTTAGTCTATTATAATAGATTATATGATTATACGGATTATATACAAACTGTATAACCATATAGTTATTCTGTAGGAAAATAAATATCAAAGCCTTCAATGACAAAATCTAAATATTTTTTTCTGCTGTCTGTCTCTCTCACTGATTTTATCAGTTATTAAACCTTAGTGTCTTTCGCAATCTGTATCCAGTACCAGGAGTTAAGGTTTATAAACTGTTCTCCTCATACCAAAATAAATCATTAGTTTAATTAGCAAGACAGCTCTAATCAGCAGCCTTCCACTAATTTGTTTTGTACTCATCCAACTTCTTAAAAATTGCTGCAAATAGCTCGGAGCCTGCACTGCAAGGAAATGCTGCCCATTGCCATTAAAGGTCTTTGATGCGTTAGCTCAACCTGAAGGATGACACGGAGTCCTAAAAAAAGTCATCTGGTGTCTCAACATTTATCTGCTGCCCCGGACCTACTGCTTTAGTACGGGCATGGGATGGTTAAAATGAAGTTCCTAAATACAGTCTTGTTCTGGAGAAATAATGGTGAGAATCCCTTAACAACAACAAAAAACCCCAAACAAAATGAAACAGAAAAAAAAGCAACCCTTCTAATTTCCCTGGAAATGACTCCAAGCACCCGCCCATTTCCCTGCTCTACACCCACCCCACCGCCCCACCAGTTATTTGGCTTCTTTGCTAAAAATGAGGAAAAACAGACTCTCATCACAGAGGACATTGGAAGAACCAATGTAAAGCATTACACTCTACAAAATAACAACATGGGCAAAATTGCACGTTATGATGAGGAGAAAATATGGCAACGCTTACGGCATCTAATCTTAGCAGATCAGTGGACCTAGACCACAGAACATATGCTAGCCCTTGCCAGTTTTAAGACTGGAAGTGACCGAAGCCTGCCACTGTATGCTGCCTTGATGGGAGGAAACCACTGCAGCTATACAGAATGTTGTTCAGTATTCTGCTCACTACAGATCGGGGTAAAAAAGGGACTGGGTCAAGCAGTGCGGCCCCAAAGTGTCAAAAAGAAACCTGTATTACTTTCAAGTACTGACAGTCATTATCAAAGTCTAAAAAAATAAAAACTATCTTATATCTGCATGTTTGATTCAATAAAAAATTAAAGAGTTTCTCCTCCGCAGTTTATAAAGGCACTTTTGGGGAAGCCCATTTGAGAAATCGAAGAGGAATCCTTGAATTAGCCGGAGCCATTAGATGTACTACAGGACGATCTCCCTTTGCCTACCTACGTTATGGATGCTACTGTGGTCTGGGAGGAAGAGGATGGCCCAAGGACAGAGTAGACTGGTAAGAGTAACTATTTATCTGAGTAATTAAGTGCTGAATATATGCAGATGACATAGTAAAAGGACTAAAACATGAATTAGGCCTATTTAACACCAGTAAGGGAACTGAGTTTAAACATACCTCAGTCTGTGAAGAAACTCTGAAGCATTAAAATTGTGTTACTGTAGATCTACACAAATCCTACTTGCCTTTAACTCAAACTCTCATCGCATTAATATTGGATTCACAGTACAACTGAATTTCTTTGCTGCTGCTGTTTGGCCAAGAGCTGAAGAACTAGTGTCTTCTTGGAGAAGCTTTAATGCTCAACCATTCAAGCTATCTATAAAAGTAAAAACTAAAAAAAAAACCATAAAAAATTGCAACTGAAAAATCTTTTGATTCTACTATCATCCATCCCATTTGATTAGTATTCGAAATAATACATAGAAAATTATGCAAAATTCAACCTGTTGAAAAATAACTGTTGAATAAAAGGAATTATGAATTGTTAGTAAAATAATTCTAAAACCAGACCTTTGTATTTTGTACTAAATCCCAGCATATTGACTACCAGCAATTTAAATTATAATTGAGCATTAGGTGACAGGAAGATGATTTTCTGGTTCTAGTAGTTAAATAAAGGTTTTATATTTTCAAATTTATCATTATAGTCATATATATCATTTCCCCACTGTATGTGACATCTCAAGTTCTGACTTATCAGACAGATATATTGTAAATTAAAAGGAAAACAAATGGCTGATACATTTAGGGTAGAATTTATGGAAAGTTCAAATCTGGTTTGTTTTTTTTTTTGCATAAAAATTCAGTTGTGATGAGACCTAAAACTTTTAGAATCTTTGACTACATATTTCAAGTTTTTGGATGTGTAATCTGTTATTTTAAAGACAATTCTGTAGAATGTAGTTGCTACTTTAATGACTGGGAGCACATACAAAAAGAAGGGACTATTTCTAGTTCTGGTCATCTGTATAGCTAAAGATAATGACGGAGAATCTGTAGTTTGCCAGTCTTTCATTGTAGGCCATTTTTTCACTTTGTAAAGTCCCACAGTAGCAAGAAGCTGCTTCTTCACAAAATACCGTTAGCTATTTGTGGTCTGGGTTTTAATAGCTACAGAATGTTAAGAACGAGCCAGAAATGAGTGTGCTTACTCTACTGCATTTGAGCGGAATCAAGAATTGCACCAATTGAATGCAGAGACAAACACTCTTACCAAGTTTGATTTCTTAACGTTTTGAGCTACATTGTGGGCTGGTTACATTCAGAATTATGCCTGAAAACAAGTTAAGTGAAAATACAGAAAGACTTAATTTGAGGTAAGAACATCTGTAATGGAATTTTTCAAATAACAGTTATTGCAATTTAGATTTTTGCCTGCCACTTATGAAAATAAAACTTTCAAACAGAGACAATCATACGTTGCTTTCACAAGATAAAATGTAAAATCATTAATCCTTAAGCATCTGCTTTTATTTAAAATGCTTAAAAGAAGACTAAAGTAATTCTAAGAATTTTTGTAAACACATGAAGATAGAGTACACTGTGGCAAAAGAAGCCATATTTCCTAGTTTATTTACCTTAGTACTGCTACAAAGACTCACTAGAAGTCGATTTATCTTTTTTATTTCTATGCATGAAATGGATGTATTAAGCTACTTCACGGGCATGTGCTGTTCAACTGTTACATACCGCAGGACCTTTAAATGGAGATTTGTGTAGAGTTACCAAGTAATTATTTAATAAGTATAGGAAAAAACAGTAATTGCAAGTGAGAGCTCACAGCATTAACTTTTTCTATTGCAGACATAAACTCCTCAGGCAATCTAAACACCATCTAAACATCATGTGCCTAATGTAATATGATGGTTTTAGGCTACTAGGAGGAAACTGAATGACTGAATGCAAAGGGCTCGCGGATACATCCTGTTCTACCACTGAGACAAAAAAAAAAAAAAGTATAGTTAGTTTGCAGCAAACACCTACAAGCTATCTAATTTTGGATCCTTTTTACCTTCCCTACTTGCTATTCTGGGCTTGCAATGACTCTACACCAGAAGAGTAATTTTTTTTTTAAGCATTAAAATATGCCATTAATGCTTACTTGTATGTTCATTTCCACAATGTGATAGAAAGTCTATGAATTAATTGTCCCAATTATGACATGGTCAATTTTGAAATCATCATTTTGGGCAATTTTCCTGATTTTCTCATGATACTAAGCAAACAGTTTTAGTTATACTATGGCGTTAAACAGCACCCATGCCTATTCATTACTGAACATTTCATCCGCTCTCAGCTTTTCTGCCACCATCTAAGGACTTTGCTATGAGACAACATTTATGACAATATGCAACAGCCTAACAAATCTTCTTGTCCCTTTCCAATTACTAACAGTTAGAATAGCATCAATAAGTGGCAGAAAAATACATCATTCGCTATCTAACAGACTATTCTGGCATTTAATCTTTTTCTTGGAAGGTGCTAGGAGAGAGGCGTACCCACATAACAGTTCATTGTTTAAAACTGAGAATACTTTAAAGGTTCCTTCTATTTTCATCTATGAGGAAGTTCAACTAGATCAATGTGTATCAGACATTTTCCTCATCATTTATCGCATGAAAGAGTAATAATTTTTTCCAGGTGATCTATAAACAATTACCCTGCTTTGACTCCTGAGCAGGTAACTATACATTCGCATAAGTTGACTCTTATGATTTCACAGCCTGTAGAAACATGCTGATAAAATCCATCCAGATTATGTGACCATAAATCACCACAGTATGAGTTAAGGCAAGCCCTTTTCTGCTACTCTCAGGTGTTGCTTTAACCATGACTGCTGCTATGGTAAGGCAGAACAAGCAGGTTGTCACCCAAAGACAGAAAGTTACCACTGGGAATGCGAAGACAACACTGCTGTCTGCGGTGAGTGAACATTTCTAGTTTTTGGGTAGTGGAGGGGTTTTTGTTGTGGGGTTTTGGTTTTGTGGGTTTTTTTAATTTTTTTTTACTTCTACTGATTGTCTCACTGACTTCATAGAAAGACATTTTCTTAATTAACTGTAAAATTCTTATTTGAGCATCCTTCCTTTTGTGACTTTTTTGCCAGGGCAAGCTGTGCCTCCAGAAAGCACAGCTGTGCCAACCAACTGCATGCAGCTTCTTCTTCTTGATCCCCACCTACTTACATCCATAAACAAACAAAATTCTGATCTACAAGCTTCTATTACCCTTTCAGAAAACACTCCCGCCCCCGCTTTTTACTTGGCATTTACGTATGTTGAGGAACCCACGTTATGCTGCTCCCTAAAAGTTTCCAAATGGAAAGCAAGTACAAACAGGAGGCAAGAAAATTACAATTGTTTAAAAAGGATCCTTTTTATACTTAGCAGAAAATATTTCACACCATTATAAGTTTATGATGGACAAATTTTTGGCATACTTACCACTGATCAGTTGCACAGCCCACCACTAGTAGCTGCAGTTTATGAATGAATTCACAATTACAACTTACAATTTCAAACACTGAGGTAATAAAATATTTGATTAGTATGTTTATTTATGGAAGTAACATGTCCAGGCCATAAAATGTTAATTTGAAAATATTTACATAATTAGTGTATAAATTACAACAGATGGCTGACCACATCTTGATCAATTTTGTTTGGTTGCTCTGAAATATGAGTGTAATATACTTGCCATGCAAGAGGAGGACAGAGATATCAAACAAACAAAAAATGTTTAAAAGGGAAAAGCAGCATTTCTTTTACATTATTTGTTCACAACTCCCAAAGTTTTAGCATATATTTTCCAATACACTTCAAAGACTTCTTGAAACCGTAACTTCTCACAAGCCCCTAAAATTTGCAGGTTTTGTTGTTGTTGTTCTAGGTTTTGGTTTTGTTTTTTTTTTTTTTTTAAAATCAGGTGCTAAGTCAAAGTTACTTTGCATGTAATTTTATCCTACTACCTAGAATGCAAATCAGCTTGAGAATTGGTTTTTATTTGCACCACAAAAATGCAGACCCCTATATAAACTTGTTTACAAAAATGAGTGTGAGTTTCTGACTACCATAGTTTAAAGGCAACACAGTAGGCCATTCAGAGAAAACACAAAACCCTTTCATATCATAACTCAATTTAGAATTTGCCTGACCGGAAATAAAATGAAAACTATCTCCTTAACTGTCAAGTTACAGTCCACCCCTATTTGGCTATAAAGGTTCTGCTCCTGTTCCAATGCAGAAGCTGACAATATTTTAAAATACTGCCCAAGACAGTAGGCATGTCATCAAGAAACAAAGCTGAAACAAAGTCCCCAGTGTACCATGAAGAAGATTAAGTTTGGAGCAATAACAAGAGAAGGAATAGCTCTTCTCAGTTAATATTTTTTTTTATCCTGTCAATGTTGTTTATGCTACTTACGGTATTGAGTAGTTCTTAGGGTAACTAGTTTAAGCATCAATATACATACATTAAGAATGCTTCCATTTCATATCAGAATTTGAGTTCATTCACAAAACTGAATGCTTGTTCTGCTCCCAGACAAATCTCAAGCAGAGATTCAGCTAAGCTGTCAAAATGTTAAATACGCAGACAAAATATAATCAAGGATTTTTCAGTTTACAGACAGTTGTAGAGAGAAAAAACACACATTTCTGTGTTGGCACAACCAAATCAAAATATATTGCTGCAGAAGCAAGTGTTCATGCCAAGAAGAAACGTTCATGCCAAGAAATCTGTTAAGTTACACCACCATAATTATAAAACAAATATGGCCAGACATGGATTTTATCATCCTTACATACACTTTACCCAAATTCTTTCTGAATGCCTTAATAAAAAAGGTGGGCGATTTAAGATGAACATAGAACATCTTTGCATCCCTTATTTCACATATATAATTTTAATGCTACATCCTTTAGTAGATTAAAGCATATGCGAAATGGAAAATACCTTCCCAAACTCAAGTTTCACTAGAGCAACAGGGCAGGCAGGGAGGGTCACGTACCACTTTCTAAAGAGCAACCAGTTATCAGAGTTCCTTTATTAAAGAATGTGAACAAGAGTATTTAAGTCTTTATCTGATTATTATATTTTCACCTGCCAAGACAGTTCCACTGATTATCAATTGTTGCTAAGCCAAACCATGCTTGTATGTTCTCTGTTGCTGAGATGTCCTAGCATGGAGCTCTGTCTAAATAACACAAAAGAACTAAGTCTTACTAAAGCTCAGTACAGTTCTTATTGCACTTGAAATGTAAGAGCCATTCATATGGCAAATATAGAATGTAAGGTAGCAATTCTGTATTCCATTTGAGATTTTTAATTACTTCAGACTAACATCAAACTTACTGTGTTTTCTTTCAGAATCACTAGAAGACAAATGTCAAAAAATGGCCTGTGAATGTGACCGTGAAGCTGCCAAATGTTTTTCTAGAGCTCCCTATCATACAAAATACCTTTTGTGGCCAGACTTTATGTGTGGTGAGATTCAGCCTTTGTGTAGGTATTAGATATAGGATATCAGTGTTTATGAAAACTTTGTATGTATTTAAATCTAAAATGACTATTTTTTTTTGTCACAGTAGTGACAACAAATGATTTTCCACCTCAGCCTCTCCACACCAGAACGGCCAAAGTAAATATTTATCCTCTTATTTACCTTCTACAGTGGACAGACTAAAAGCAAATTCATTAGTTCTGTGTAAGTTTTTATTGACTAAGTAGGAATTTGATCTTATCAGATTAAGGAATAACTGACTTAAAATTAATTTTGTTTATATTTAGATTCACAGATTTTTCAGATTCATAATATCATTCACTGTGAACTTTTCACACACTCCCTCCCCTCCACTAGCTATAAGATACAAATCAAACTTTTTCACTAACATTTACCTTAACATTTGTTAACTCTGAACTGAAGAAATGCATGAAGTGACAGTGTCAGCACAAAGAGCCCTCTCATCCATATTAAACTTATTATGAAGCTTAATTTAACTTTTGCATCTTATTCGCCTTAAGTAGTCCTACCTGTATTAAAAAATGGCTAATTTAATTCTTTTTTTCTTACTTACTTTTTAAATACAGTTTTCTGGAGAAGTTGTTAATTTGATATGACTCAAGCTCCTTACTCTGTGTACACCTTGAGTTTCCTGTGGGCACAGGGAGAAGTTCTACCCTTAAAACTTCAGAGCCAGATTTGAAAGTGTAAATGCAAACCATCACCAAGACAGAAACATGAAAAAAGTAGCAGTCACGGGGACCAACTGCCTTTCCCCAAAGTGTTTGGTCTTGGACAGCATGAGTTTGCATAGTTCAGAAGCGTATAGGCCTCATAAGGCTGTAAAGATGGTTTTAGCTAGGGTCACGTCATAGTTTTTTGAAACCTTTTAGGAAGAAAAATCAGTAACATGAATTGCTGACTAATATACTTTTTCATAAACTGCTAAAATTAGCAGTTTAAGAACCAGCAGTGTCTTATGCCTACTTTCACCCTCCTCAACTTACTTAAAGATGCAGGGCTACCGAACAAGTTTGCACAAGTCAAAGCTAATGACAAGTACTTTAATATAAAAAATAATAACAACACTTCTTTAGGTAGGATGAAGTTCTCAAAAGAGATCTTTAATCTTTAAAAATATTCATAGGCAAATTTAAAGTTCATATTAATGATACAAATGAAAAAAAAAAACCGCCACAAACCAATGTACAATGCAAGGGGACAAAGCTCTTGAAAAATCTAACTTCTGCTTCAGTCAACAACCATACATTAATAAACAGCAATCCTGTTTACAGAAAATAACTTTCCAGTCAGTATTCTCTCACAGATCTAGATACACACATTATATTGCAGTAAGATGTAATTACAGTGTCAGGTCACTTTTCCAAAATAATCCTTTTTAAGAGATAACTCTGAATTTAAGAATTAGCAACAGACTTCAAAAGGAGAGCATTAAAGAAGCTATTGATGAAGTCTAACTCATCTGAATAAAAAATTTTGAGTGGCAATCACCACATTTTCCAAAATACAAGAAAACTGCCTTCAACAGCAGGCATTTTGGAACAAACTCTACTGCGAGACTGTGTATTGACAGTCACAACTTTACATGTAAAGCAGACTGAAAACACTGAAGTACTTTCAATATCAAGTCTATCCAGGAAAAGCTTTCCTTTGGCAAACTTAAACTGAGGAACACATTGCTGGTATGAAATGCTAAGTTAAAAAACAAAATCATAAAAAAAAATCACTATAGCTGTTCAGAAGACACTGATTTTAAGGCAGGCTTGAAAATAACCAGAATGCTCCAGAGAGCATAGAGAAGCAATAGAAAAGTTTGATTTGATGAAAAATAGGGTGAAATGACTGTATAAGTTTTAGATGGCTAAATCAGGAATTTTCGTTTGAAAATTCTTTTCAGATAATAAAGCCCATCCTCAGATTTGGAATCAGCTGGTTTAAGAGTAACTTACCTTAAGGCTTTTTGTACGTTTAAGTTAACATAATCCACCACTTTCACTGCCACATATATAAAAAATAAAAGCAAAGCCTATTTCAGATGTCCAGTTTTAGAAGCTAAACAGCTCAGAAGTTCCAATGCCAGTCACTGCACTTGTGTCTCCAGACGCCTTACTTCTTTAACAACAAGATCAATATTTATAATTGGATTAAAGTACAAGGCCCAGTAAAACAAACAATTGCAGACAAACTGAGGAATAAAAGGCCAAAAAATGGCAACAAAAAGACCCTGGGTTGAGACTTTCCAGAAATGTCTCCACATTCTGTGAGGAATAGTCCTGTGAAAAAGGAAAGGGAGAGGCTTAGAGGAATTTCTTGATTTGTTTTACCCATTCTAAGAAAAGCTAGTATATATTACAGCCTTAAATTATTTAGCCCTTACTCAAGTGCCTGTAAAACATCATTTTGCACTCAAAAGCAAATTCTTAAAATACAGTAATACTAGATTTTATATGAGGAAGCATTAAGTCAATTTATTCAGACCACAAGGCACAGCAAGTTAAAGTGGTCAAATTCCAGATTTGTCATAGATTATTCCCATGTACCCTGTTCTCTTTTAAACATGTTCTGCCCCCTAGCTGCTGGCAGAGAAAGAGAAAACCCAGTATACATCAAAACAAGAATCTCTCCTATGCAAGTTCTAAAAAACTGTAAATAAAAGATTGCAGCAATTATGAAGTAATACTAATATGCTTGAATTAAGATTAAAGAAGTAACTGAAAACAGCAATTTTGATCACCTATCAGAAATAATATCGGTGCAACTAAACTTATTTATGATCCTGAGGACTCATTCTTTAATAACTATATTGTAAGCATATCATGACAAAATTCTTACATATTTAGTTCTCAGTTGACAGCAAATACCAATTACCATAAAAGGCAATTCTGAATGTAACAGTTAATATTTACCCAATGGTTAAGAACATACTGTTACTGCATTTGCTACATCTGGTCAGTAAATCCAGCTATAAGAAACCTTTTCAAGTATTCACAGAAATAAAGATATTCAAGAGCGAATACTAGTCTATGTGCGGATTCAGATTCACATGTTCTTATTAACCTCAGAGTTGTGGTTAGACAGTGTCATTTCAGTGAGCAACAGTGAAATTGTAAGACTGTTACTTTCTGTTTAGAAGGCCATGTACTTCCTACCCTCTTCAACAAGCTCAGCAAGACTTACTTCAATTCTCTTCTCGACCAGAGCCTCCAAAAGGAGAATAATTCCAGAACAGAGAGCAACATGGCATTTACAATTATAAATCTTGATGTCCAGTAGTGCACATCCAGCCAATCCCAAGCAAATTCAGCTATCAACTGGTATGGCAAAAATAAATACTTCACAATGAATTCTCTCCACTGTTTCCAAGAAGGATCTTTAAGGTCCTGTAAATTTGGATAAAAAGACTGTTAATCAATTTCCTATTAAACACACACAATACTGGCTTATGTCCACTACTCTTCTGTTGAAAAATTGTTTTCTCATACATTGAAAGCAGTAATTTATCTTTACTATACTTTCTGGTAGATAATACTATAACCCAGTAATTTTCATTAGATTAGAATAAAACAACACAGACAGCCAGACCTTATAATGCCATTTGTTAAAATACAGGTGTTTTGAGTGAACAGCCTTTCTATAGTCATGTGAACTTAAATAAAAACAATTCCACAGATTTAGAGTCTTAAAAGCCTTAAATCAATCTTAGTAAAGGTAATGGTCACAACACTGGTGATCACGTACAACAAAATCGAGGAACCACTTACTTTGTAGGATTTTTATTTTTTTAAAGTTGTATTGTGAAGAGATGAAATGGTGAATAATTACATCATGTGTTTTTATGCTGCTTAGTCTTAAAATGCTTCTGACTAAAGCAAGTAGCATATTTAATGTTTTGAACACTTACTAGTAGTTTTGTGACAATATCTTCGTACTTGTCTTCTTGCGTAGGGCAAATTGTGTGGATGAAAGGTAGGAAAGCTTCTGTGTAATCAAACAAATATAGGTATAACATACTGAGTCTTGGAGAACTCTTCAGTGCGTACAGAAGAAAGAGTGATTTTCCTGGATTTACTGCCTGAAATATCAAATTATCAAGTTTCAAACAATGAAAAAATAAAATGCAAGGGACATGGCAGTTCTTAGATTTTTCTGAAAATCATTTTTCAAAGGATCATTTTTCAAATACAACAGTTCATTAAAATGAGCAGTTTTTAGAAGGGTAATTCTACTACCTTAACACTCCTCCTGGCTTTAAGAAAATTTTCTTTTAAAGATATTATTTTAAAAATACTTAATCTACATGACAGACTTTATATCAAATTTACCTTATATTCCCAAAGGTTCTGTGGTGGTTTAACGCCTAAAGTTTTCACACATTCCAGTTCCGCCATAATAGCTTTTCTATGGTTACTGTTCTCTATACTGTAAGGCTCTTTTGTGAAATCCTCCTCTGTCAGTGTTAGAAGGAGTCTACAAAAGCAGAAGAATTCAGCAGTTAAACAGTGCCTTTTCACCAAAAAGATATGACTACCAAATTAGCAATTACATACTGAAACTATAAGCTACTGACAGAAGGTATCACCTTTTGGATTACATTCCATATCAAGTGTTCTGAATCAACTGCGTCTCAGAGCCTGGGTTTTAAATATCCTTCTTTTCAAGTTTTCTCTTGCCTGCTTTCAGCATGCAAATTTATCAGCTTGTTGGCTATTATTGAACACAGTTCTTCAGTACTTCACAGATCTAGTCTGGTCTCCTGAAATCAAACCTAGAGCTCTTGGGTGGAATGCAACAATGCATATAGCATATGCATATTTTCACAAGAAAGAAAAGGTGGGAGGGGTGGATAATACATTAGTAGAATTTTACTTTCAGTATCATTTCAGTTTGCATTGTCAGCATTTAAAAAAGTTCTTAGAAATTTTTCAGTTAGCTTGCTTAGTATCTACTACTGAAGTTTTCAACTACAAGTGTTAAAACTTCCCCTGAATTTTATTCTGATACATCAACAGAATATTCTCACAATCTATGGAATGAAGTACT
Source organism: Himantopus leucocephalus (assembly GCA_003993805.1). Classification (NCBI taxonomy): domain Eukaryota; kingdom Metazoa; phylum Chordata; class Aves; order Charadriiformes; family Recurvirostridae; genus Himantopus; species Himantopus leucocephalus. Next base: position 2,846,895 of record RSEF01000014.1, read on the forward strand.
GTCATTTTACCATGTACCGTCCCCGATTAAAGCTATCCAGTAGTCCAATCAAGTGATAGCTGTTCTTGACAATTAGGCCTCTCACCTTCCATTCACTTTCTCCAGTAAAAATCTTTCTTTATAATGTGAAGCCCATGGGCCTAGCTGCTCTAGCCAAAGTATCACTTCCTCAGCAGTCCATTTAGCAACAGGCTTGTGGACAAGAAGATCTTCTTCAAATTCTCTGCTACTCCAGTGATATCCAAGTAGAACTACCTATAGGTAGATTTAAANTTAAAAAAAAAAAAAAAAGAAAAAAGAAATGCTTTACCTGCAAAGCAAATATATTAATGATACAAATAAACACACATTAAGAGACTTGACATGTAGAATCTTCCATTTTATGGACCCTAGAACATTCAGGTTTTAAGAAAGCATCTTGAAGTTTTACCCAATTTGTCTAACTTCCATTTGCTGTATATTGCAATTGTAGTTCCTGCCAGACAACTCTGAATGGTACTTTATTCACTCTGCTCAGCTGAGTATCTTCTATGCTGACGATCTTTTATGTGCATGTAATTTAAGTATATTTGATTGCATGCTTAATGAAGTAAATATGGAAAACCAACCAGATGAAACTTACTGCTACACAAGTTAAAGCTGTCAGAACGCCTGAGAAAAACCCTCCTCCTCGAGGATTAATTCTTCCTGTGTTCGGAACTGTAGGGATCTGGTCATTCCCATATTTTTGGAAGGTTGCTAAGCTGCGTGCTACATCACTGTTTTGTTGAATATCTTCTTTTCTTTGTTCAATAGCATCAGAAAATAGCTTTTCAATAACATCCCTAATGGGAAAAATATTTGTCATTGTGCTGTAACCATTGTGGCTTAACATTCAGAAAAGGGACTAATTTTTGGATTTTGGTTTTCTAGCCTCTACTAAAGACCGTCATCTTTGAAAGAAAACATTAGTCATTAATATTTAGTAAACTTAAGCTTAAATCAATTACTTCCAAGTAACATTTCCCTTACCTTCTAAAGATAGAGGAAGTTAAAATACCACATTGAAAAAATAAAAATCCTTATTTCTTATATAAAACTAGAATTGTGTGTGCTACTGGCAAGCCTTGATTATTCAAAAATGCTAAGCAAAAGACAACATAAAAGCCTACCATCAATCCTACCATCTGTTTATTAAAATACTATTAACCTCAGATAAAGTATTATTAACACAAGAATTTGTGGGTAATTCAAGACAGCAAATTCATATTTCTAGCTTTGTTCTGCAGTAAGATCACATTTCTTCCTATAAAGAATTCCTATTACAGAAATAATTACACAATTATCAAAGATCATTCTAACTTAGAATTATTAGGAAACAACCAGTTGTATTAAAACAAGCAAGTGTCTCAATACTAAAAAAGGATCCCTCCTCTCCATCCCCCAAAAAATTCAGAAGGGGGGGAAAAAAACCCAAACAAAACCCAAACCAAAGCCAACTAACCCACCCCTTAGTTCCACGCAGAAAAACGTGCTTGAACAGTTCAGTACAAGGGCAGAACATGAAAGACTTCAGGATTTAAATGTCCTTGCAGCAGTTCAGATTACCAATAAACTATGAAAATATGCAGAAGACTCAAGAAACCAGGCAACTAATTTCGGTGGTTTTAGATATCCAAAAATGGCATAGTATACTCACCTGAGTAGGATGTTGACTTTGGGGAATCCTTCCCATTTTTCTCTGCATTCGGGGCATTCATTCTTCTTGGACGATACCCACCACAAGGCTAGGCAATGTCTACAGAAACTATGCCCACAGTTCAGGGTGGTGGGATTGACCAGAATATCGTAACAGCAGTGGCAAAGGAACTCACTAACTGATATCTGCCGACCGATCTCAGGAGCAGCCTGTGTTTCAACTTTTGCCCTCTCTGCTTCACCTTGTAAAGTTTCATCTTCTTCCATTTTCTTTTATGCCTTACGCATACAGAAAGCTCTCTTAGATCTTCAAACCAGGTAAGGCGTTACTTCTGCAAAGCAACAAGATAAACCTCATTAAGAAAAAAAGTTACTACAGAAGTTTAGAATTGCAAGCAGTATAATTTATTGTTGTAATTCTTTTGTCGCTCTGATGGTTTTTTAACTTTTTTAACTTTTTAACTAACTTAGCTCTCCCCAAAATGAAACATGACCTTCTAGTTTTTCAAGAACATACTCATTGCAAACTACAATCAAAAGCAGATTCTCGATGTAAACAGCCGGGCTCAATCTCTCTATATTTTCTTTTCCTGTGTTACATAACACATGAAAGCGAAACAAAAACCCTTACTATAATTCAGATTACTTTCGTCAGTATCTTTAATCAAGGTTTTACTAAAAGACACCAATCAAAAGAACTATCATTACAAAATACCGTCAGAGAATACAAAAATAAAACACCAGTATAACATAATGATCTAATTTACTCCATCACTATTCTCTCCAAGCATATGGAATGAAACATTACTAACAAAGGTCAGTGCTACATATTGCTGGGCAACGGTTAAAAAAAATAAATAATAATCGATCCACAAAGTCATATGCTTCAGAATCATAAGGGACTGATCTGTTTGCCACCTCAGTGAAGGACTGAACTCCGTATTGTATTAACTTTACTGGTAGTTACTCTTTGCTAGTATTTCAGAAAATGCGCAAATGAGAAGAGTTCAAGATTTTTCCAAGCTTACCAAAAAATATAAACGTATTTGCTTGATGTTCCTACTATATTCTCTCAGATTGCTGTATCTAGTTTATTAAATAAAACACTGATCCAGATCATGCACGTACCACTCCTGATATGTTAGAAGCTATCAAAACCTACAATTTTCTCCTCAGGCACTACCAACCCAAAACACAGTTACACTCTCCACCATGTGGCTCCTGCTTACTACGAAGTTACCATCTTTCCATCCAGACCAAGCACAAAGAGGTAAGCATGCAAGCTGGTAAAGAATGAAAAAAATACAAACAGTATAGAAAAACAAACCAATAGTGCAGCTAGGATCCTCAGGCTGCTTACAAACACGTCTTTTCCCAGCAAAGCAAAGATTGTTGGCTTTCTAAAAGACAAACCTGAAACATCATTTACAAGAGGAGAAACAAACCCAAGGTTTTCACCTAAGAACATTCTCTAGTTTTCCTGGAAGAGAGAGGCAACAGGGTTTCCGTGGGTGGAAAAATATGTCACCACTCGGCCTCTGCACCAAATAAGAGAAGGGTCAGAAGCAGACGGCTTACTGCCTCCTCTTCCCAACTCCAGCCCGCTTCGCCCCTCCGCGCTGCCACCAGAACCCAGGCACCGGCCCCTCGGGCCTGCAGCGCCGCGACGGTCGCTCCCCGCCGCCCCCGGGAAGGCAGGGCCCACCTCGGAGCCGCCACCAGCCCCTCCCTCCCTGCTCCCTGCTCCAGAGGCGGCCCGGCCGCACGCCACCCTACCGGCACCCCCCCGGCAGCACGCACAGGCGCGGCCGCCTCCCCCGCCGGCTGCGGGCCCGGCTCCCGGCCGCCTCCCCCGCCGCTTCCGCCCCGCCGCCGCTCTGCGCCGGGCGGGGAGGGCCGCGCGGATCCCGCCGCTCACGGGAAAGGCGGGCGGGCGGGCGGACGCCTTCTGGGCCGGGGGCGATCGGGCCCCAGCGGCCTCCCCCTGCCCGGGGGAAGCACTGCGCCCCCAGGCCCTGCCGCCGGCGGGGAGGCGGGAGGGGCGGCCGCGAGCCCGTTTCGGTTTTATCCTTAAACCTCGAATTTCAAAGCTTCTAAAATCGCCGGAGAGGAACGCCGCTACACGGGCGTTTTTCTTAAGACAGTCACTCATGTCGGCGAGAACTGAGCGAGGTTTGCTGAGCCCGCGCGTACGCACCCGCCTGTCTCCCTTCACAGCAACTGGGTTCGAGGCTTGTCTTACAAGTTAAGAGCTACAGGTCTGCCCTCAGAAGTAAATTCGACTTTTAGATGCTAGTTTGACGGCAATGCTAACGCATACTGCACCAGGCGGGTTCACACAGGGACTATTTTTACCGCATGAGAGTATACCTATATATAAACCCGTACAATTATTTATATCCGTCTCTGTTCCCTTACTGCATCTCTTTTTTACTAGAGTCCAGAGAAATTTGAGTGATTTTTGGAAGTAATGTTGAGATGCATTTTTTCACTGTGCAACACAGTAACATTTTCTGAAGACTTTGTTCTTGTTCCAGTTTGATACAAGCTGCAAGTCCAGTTCGAATGACATTTGAGTTACCAAACCCAAATAATTAACTTTTTAATTATTATAGCCTATTTCAATAAAGACAATAATAGTCTCTCATTGTTTCCTTTCCCATATTATTCAGATTTCTCCAGAGAACAATTATTACTGTGCTGACAGCGCTCAAGTATTGTTAGCTTCAAACTATCCTGATCAGATTTACGGGACAAAAAACATGTAGCTAAAAAGTTCATCAACTGTTTGAGCAATGAACCAATATTTGTATATCACACTTCCATACTTAGTCGTTTTACTTAACAGGTTTTGCTTCTTTACTTGCACACGGAGTTCTGTTAGCAAGACTGCAGTATCAATGCTCAGATCGACAAAACGGTCAAGATCCAATTTTGGCCTTCTTTAATGCATTAAAGGTACTAGACAAATTTCCTATCGACATGGAATGAACAGGCATTTATGCTCGAGCGTATGTGCCATTTCAAGTTTTTTTTTTAATGCAAGATTCTAGCTATAAGGGTTCAGGGATCATAGGAATGATTACGGATTCCAAAGCAGTTTTCAGCTTTAGTCAAATACAAATTAAAACTCCACTAACAGCACAAAAGTGTGGACAAGCAGGTAAGTCCGTACACTAGTTTCCAAGGCTTATTTTATGAAAAGATCTACCAACCAGCTCATACTTAAGTTTATCTGCAGTTTTAATTAAAGATTTGAAGTTAAGTTCCAATCAGCACATCCTTAAACTATCCCAGCAGGAAAGTATTAAACCTCTTCTAGATCAAGGAAGTTCACCTAGATCTGCCTTAGTACATAAGAGATGAAAATGTGGCCCAGAATATTTAGGCCTTGTTCTAGAATCTAGGTTTTTTACTACTTTTTTTTTTTTTGGTGTGTTTTCATTTAGCTTCCCATTCAATGTTTAGTAAAGTAGCAGAACATACAAAAGTGTTTGATACGGACTGCGCTGCAAACTTATGTGATGTTGTGGAAATGCAGCCTTTTTGTTCTAGTTTATAACACTTCCAGGTATAAAAACCAACCTAGTCTTGTAAATAGCTGTTGGTACTGCTCTCCCCCAAGAGCACCCAGTAATTTGGAAAGCAACCAACCTTTTCTGGTGTCATTGAAAAAATGAGAGCTTTGAAGAACTCTGATTACAAACTACATATTCATAAGTGCAGTTTTAATATATACATGGAAGAGAACCAAGCAGGTACTTAATTAATGAGGCAGATATCTTCTGAAACTACACAGAAGTGAAGATGTATGCCCTCTGAAACACTTATTAACATACACAATTGCAAGCAGAAAACTAATTCAGGAAAACTACACAATAATGGAGATCAAAACTTGAATAAATATAACGAGAGTTCTAAATTCTTCTTAATATAAAATAGCATTTCCTTTTTATTGCAATATATTATATACAGGAAGATGGTAAAGAAGAGACTATTCCTAAAGAGGAAGAAAGCCAGAGAATGAGGCACCTGGGCTGTCAACTGCACCATCAAAAGTTAGATTTTTCTCCAAACCAGATCTCTCAGAAAGCAAAAGGAAAGCAAAGTAATCCCATCTATTCAACCTCTAGTTGTGCAGTTTGGGAAACTAGTAATGATAGTGGCAAATGCAAACAGAAGTCATCTAGTAGTCTTTCTAAAAAAGAAACCAACCCAAAAAAAGCAACACAAAAGTAAATCTGAGGGGATTAACTGGACATTAGACCTTCAAAGAGAAAATATGTCTAGTATCAAATAGTAGTTCTGACTACTATCAACCAGACAGAAATTGGTTGAGATGAAAAATTGTCCTAATTCAGCAGAGTACATCGCTGTTATTGTAAAAAATTACTTTGTATCCTACATGCAGGGCACATTTCCAAGATGATGGCACCAGAAAAAAAACAGAGCATACAATAATATATACAAGGTAAAACTCTATTAGCTCATAGTGTAGATTATTGCCTGACATAAATATTTCTGGGGCTACTATCACCTGACAATGCTAACTATAATTGCACTGGTTTAGTCCCGCTATTCAAGTTCTTTATACTTTTTCTCCTTTCCAGGCTAAAAGTAACTTTTTTTTAATAACTAAAAAAAGCCCAAAAGATTCACTTGTGTTTCAAATTTTCCTTCTAAATATGTAATAACACATACATGTTGTAGAAAATGTCTGATCTGTAACACATAATACTTACATAATAATAGGAACTTATACTGAAAAGGCAAAACTTAATCCTGAAGAATCTTTAAAGGCTCCTTCCACCCAGCCCTGCATAATTGTCTATCTTCTACTCTATTCTTGAATTACCTCCCAAGTTATGGAGGATTTTCCATTTGCTTTCATTCTGCTGGAATTCTGGAAAAGATTCTTCATCTGCTGTGCGAACTCTAGACCTGCAGCACACACACTAAGCTCTGCGTACTGTCCTTGCCCGCAACTTCTGCTTCCAGTTCTTGTGCAACACCTTATCCCGCGGGCAGTTGTTTCCTTCCTCAGCACAGGTGCGGGGACATCGTGCTGGGCGTTGAGCTTTGTTTAGTTACCCTACAATGATGTGTGAAAGTGGTTTTATCGCTTTAACAGGAAGGCAAACGCTTCTTCCGTAATACTTCAAGCGTGCCTACCACTTCCTCCGGACTTTTCATCGTTAAGGCATAATCACCAACAGCTCCCAACTGTCCTCCTGGTATCTCCTCAGCAAATCCCCATCCCTCCGTTCTTACTGGTGCTACTTCTGCCTTTCTGGTCTGAAAGACGAAGCCCGAGTTTCCAACATCCGCCACGTTTCAAAGCACCCCACAGACAAGCAGCTGCCTTGGGACTCCTTTCCCGCGCCGCCGCGGCTGGCAGAGCTGTCCTCCCCCGCCGCCACAGGACTCGGCAGGCAGCTGAGGGGCACTTTCCAGGCCTAACGGTCCGCTGCAGTAGCGGCGGCGGCGGCAAGCCTGCCGCCGTTCACGGGTAGGCGGATGGGCTTTCCCTCCGGCAGCGGTTCCTCAGCTGCCGCGCCCAGGCGGGGCGAGCCCCGAGCCCTGCGGAAGAGCAAGCGGCCGCCACGCCGAGTCAGCCACTACCACTCGGCGCCGCCCCGGGACAAAATGGCGGCCGCCCCGCCCGCCGCCTGCGGGCGCTCACGTGGGCGCTCACGTGGGCGCTCACGTGCGGCGGGGCGGGCGGGCGGGAGGGGCGGTTTCCGGAAGCGCTCGGCGGAGGCAGCGGGTGGCGCCGGGCCGGGCCGGTGCGGTCGCGGGATGGAGGTGGTCAGAAGCAGTGAGTGACCCGCCGCCCCTGCGCGCCGCGCTCGGGTCGCACCCCGCGGGGGTACAGATGACGTCCCGGTGTTCCCGCGTCCCGGCTTACCCTCCGCCAGGCTGGCGGCGGGGTCCGGCCTCAGCCTCTCCTTCAGGGGCGAAGCGGGTCGCCGCGCCCGTGAGGGACGACCCTGAGGGGGGAGGTGCGGCGGGCGGGCCTGCGCCCGCGCCCCGGTGCTGAGGGAGCGGCGGGCGGGCCCCGGGGCGGCAGGGCCCACCGGCCCCGCGCTCGCCTGAGGGGCGGCGGGCTGCTGTGGGGAGTCGTCAGTAGTCTCAGGTGTGTTTTACCCCTTTACCCGCAGATTTTAAGGATAACCTAAACAAAGTTTATGAAGCCATTGAAGAGTCGGACTTCCTGGCCATTGATGGGGAGTTTTCAGGTACAGTCGCGGCTGTTTGGTGGTTGTGAGCTGTCGGCAGTACCTGTGCGGGGTCCCGGGGCTCGGCCTTGCTCATGTTGTGTGTTGGCTTGAAAAAGCTAAAGCTAAAGCTACCACGAAATTATTAAACTACTTATATGTGCAATAGCAAGGTTTTGGTCAAATAAAGGTACATATCATACTTATGCTGCCTCTACTCCCTCCCCCCAGTAGTCTTGTAACATGTTAAATGATTTTCAGCTGTGGCTCAAGAAAAAAAAAGGTTCTATATGCGTCATGAAAAGAAGAGATTGGGATAAATAAGGAGGGGCCTGCAAGTGTTTGGATAGGGAAAGACAGCTGTAAGAACTTTGATGTTTGTAAAACCCAGAGGGTCTGTGCATTGGAGGGGTGCCCTAATAAGTGCTTTAGCTTTGGCATATGGAGTTCAGTCAACCGTGAAACATAAATGGGTCAATATTAGGTTTTGTTAGATGTGGTGCATATGGAAATGCAGTTGTTACGTATTGCTTAAGGTGGCTTAAGTAGTTCAGTAAATCTACGGACAGCACTTTTACCATTTGTAGTTTGATTTTGATCCTGCATTGTGTTGGAAAGACCCAGCAGCATTATGTTACTGGTAGATCTTTTCATGTTACTATCATGTTGAATAGGAACCAGAGCAGCAGAGCTTTTGTGGCAGAGCTTTACTGTTAGAACACTACATTAAACTGGGTGGCGTTTATGCCAACATGCATACTTTTATGCAGTAGAAAATTTTTCTCAACTGAAGTAATCTTAACACGTACTTTAAGTGAAAATGGTTTTCTTAAATTACCGGTTGTTTCATTTCTTTGCTTAATTTTGAAAAGCTTACCCAAAGCAAAATACATTCTACTTTTTCAGGGATCAGTGATGGGCCTTCTGTTAGTGCATTAACCAATGGCTTTGACACTCCAGAAGAAAGGTATCAGAAACTTAAAAAGGTAAAGTGTTTATCCTGACTAAAATGAAAATGCTGGAAAATGCTTAGAACTCCTTAGTTCAAAAGAGAGACAATGTAGGGAAATATGACGGAAGTCTGTAAAATTGAGTTGCATAGAGCAGATGGGGATTGCTTGATTCATTGTCTCTACTAACACAAGAATTGGAGAGTGTTGCATTAAACTTGCAGAAGTCATGGTCAGGACAGGCAGACGATTCCTCATGCAAGAGTTAGTAGTTGTGTAGAACTTGTTAAAGAATGTTGAGAGTGTTAAATTTTATCAGTTCTAAGGGGGACTGGGTAAGAGAAATTCAGTGATGGGGAAACTGCATCAGGACTAGGGTCCTTCCCAAATTGTATCCCCCTGCCAGCATGTGCTGTCCCTAACAAAACTTAAATGCCAGCTGCCACTACCACCTCTGTCTCTCTGCAGCACACACACACAAAAAGGGGCCTGGAGGGTGTGGAAAGAGTTTTGAAAAATAGCCAGATGACCACAGGAGGCGACATAAGATGTGTGACAGTTAAAAGTTCAAAACTGTGATGTTTGTGGGTTTGGTATTTGGTTTTGTTGGTGGGTTGTTTTTTTTTTTCTTTTCTGTAAAAGAAAGGAATCAGAAAAGAGAAATGCTAAGCATCTCAGCACATGCTGTTCCCTGAAGTGTTCAAGGAGTCGATAAACACTGTTTACTAATACTCTGTTAAGAGACATTGCAGGATGAGGGAATTACTGGTTAGTGCTGCTACTGAGAAATTAGGACAACAAATGGCAAAAACTGGGGAGAAGGCTGTAGCTAAAACCATCCCAAATTACTAAAAAAAGCAAAAAAACCCACCTAACCCCAAACACTAAAGGAGACAATAAAAGTAGAGACCAGTCTCTGAAGAGCATGTAAGAAGGTAGAGGATGCCATATGCTGTTCATCTGGCTGAATAAGAGCCTTTGAGAGCTGCAGGGTAGCTGACAATTCAGGCTCTGCAGGCACAGTCAGTCTCTTACTCATCGTAAGAGGTCTGGTGTATCAGAAGCCAGCCCCAAATTCTTGTCACCTTCTTAAAGCTTAACTTTTACCAGCTAATAAATTAACTTGATTATTGATATTTTTGATGTTTATACTCAAAGATAAGAGAAGAGGACTAAGTTTGTACGTCCTGTTGCCACCCATTATTTTTCCCTATGGTAGAATTGAATAATCCTGTGTATTCTTTGTGTTTAAAATGGGCGTTTGGCCCTCAGGAGGAACAAGTCTTTCAATGAGACCACAATGCTTGTTTATTTTCTTGTACACTTGCAGTAGTGTTAAAAACCTTTCCAATATTGAGCCAACAATTGTAAATTACTAGAGGACATGACGATGATGTGCCTGGTGATTATGCCACTATTTCTATAATGTTTTCCACTGTTAGCCACGTGGATTAGAAGAATATTAAATGTATTATTATGTGTATTTGAAGACTATATTCAGCCAGTGTCCCTAACAGCCTGCTCCCACACTGTGGGCAATGTAAATGAATGTTGATAAGGAGACTGACAGCTGCTTTAGATGCAGCATACCTTGTGTGTGAGCAACAGGTGGAGAGAGATGGGACTTCCCTCAGTTCTTGTGTGTTTGTGGAAAGGAAGTGCATACTACAAATCATCTTTGGACAATAGTAAAATGATTAAATGGGGATGAAAACTAGTTGAAAAACTTTGCTGTATTTACTTCAAAATTACCAACAGAACAAACGTTGGTTAAGAAGATTTAGATTTGCTTAATTTTGAAGTGGAGAGAAATTGTATTTATTGTAGATGTACCCCGGTTATCTTTAAATGTGTACAATTTTTATTCTCATGCAAAGTTTTCCTTTCCTTTCCAGCATTCCATGGACTTTTTGCTCTTTCAGTTTGGCCTTTGCACTTTTAAATATGATCACACAGAAGAAAAGTATGTTATTCTCTTATTCCTTGTTTTCTTAATAGAGGAATTTATGAAGTGATATTGATAAGCTGTATTGACATGCAACTCATCTTTTTCACAGGTATATAATGAAGTCATTTAATTTCTATATTTTTCCAAAACCCTTTAACAGAAGTTCACCAGATGTCAAGTTTGTCTGTCAGGTTAGTAGCAAAACAAGTTTGATTTTGTTTGGTTTAAGTATACCTGCAGCAATCTTCTAAAAAATATTTCTAGGGAAGCTGCACCATTGCAGAGTTGCAATGAGTGGGAGAAGTGTTTTTTTCTTTTAACAGCTTAAAAGGCAGATAANTTTTTCTTTCTCGTCTTTTTTTTTTTTTTTTTTTTTTTCTTAGAAGAAATAAGCATCAGTTAAGAGCAGTCCCTAAAAATGAGCTTTAAGGGAGTATCTTTGACTTCAGTTTTTAAATCTGGTCACACATTACATTGTGTGGTTTCTGGAATCGGAGATAAAGTTCCAAACCTGGCAAGATTTTTTTTTTTCTTTTTCTTCTTCTCCTTTCTTGTCTGGCTTTCTGCTTCCTTGCGTTTTCTGTTTGATCCTTTATTCCCATCTGCTTATCTCAATTTCACTGCTTCCCAGGCTATTGCCAGAATTTTTCTGGTCTCAGATTTGTTCTCCTGAAACACATTTTGCTTTCTTTAGTTTCCTCTTTCCACATAGCTTGTTCTTTCATCTTTATCCCTTAGTGTATTTATTGTTCTTGTACTTTATGGAAGTTGAAATTAAATAACAAAAGTAGGATAGCCTAAGCTTACTGTGGCTTCTTTAGGGTCACAAACTTGGTTGCTCTTAACTTTGGACTTAACTTTGGATAATTTCTTAAGAAGTGTAAAAATAACTGAATTGATCTTTTTATGCCACAGATACTCTTGCCAATTGTAAAGTTACTTTCTTTTGTTGCAGAGTTCAAGTATAGATTTTTTAGCAAACCAAGGATTTGATTTTAATAAAGTTTTTCGCAACGGTGAGTTGTTGATTTTGTTTTTTCTTTTTCCTTCTTTCGATGTCTGCAAAATTTATGATGACATCTTTCTTCATTTTCTGCAAAAAGACAGCCATTCGTGATACTTAACACATAATGAAGTTGTTATCTGATCTACGATTGTGCTAATAGTTACTCCCTTTCCAAAAATTCATTGTATAGATTCAACAGAATAGAATTTGTATTTAGATAAGTGCTTGGTTGTTTGTATTTGTTTGGTGGCTAAACATAAATAGATAGACTACTAAGTTATGTAGCTGCATAGTGGATCAGTAGTAACATTTTAAAAAAGGTATCAGCGCATTGTAATAGGTGCTGCTTCAACCTTACTATTAAAGTGATGCAGATGGCAAGGAAGAGGAGTGCTAAATGTTTTTTTGATTGTGATGTACAGCTCTGCAGTCCTCAGGCTCATGCCTTGTGTGGATGAGGCATATAGCTCTTAAGAGTCCAGTGGTGCCAGCTAATCTGGTGTGTGCTAGAAGGAAGCCTGTTTAGACACAGGTAAAGAATGGGGTCTAGAACAGATGACTGAAATGGAATTATATGTTTTGAGCCTTCAGGGGTGTAACACTGTCAATGCTTGGTTGGTAATAAGTATCTGCTAAATCATACAACCTTAATTTGTCTCTAATTATGATGAGCTTTTAATGAGCTTTTAAAGGGCGCGCTCTTTTTTTTTTTTTAAGGGATTCCGTATTTAAATCAGGAAGAAGAAAGGCAGCTAAGGGAACAGTATGATGAAAAACGTTCTCAGGCCAATGGTGCAGGATCTCTGGCATACATTTCTCCTAATGCCACAAAGTGTCCTGTAACAATTCCTGAAGATCAGAAAAAATTCATTGAAAAAGTAGTGTAAGTAAAATTGTTTAATGTCCTCTGATGTTGTTGAAACTAAAACATAAAGAATAGTGACATGCTTGTCTATTGAAGGTGTTTTTATTAGTTCACTAGTTGTGAAATAGTTCTCTTTGTTACAAAGTGGGTTTTTTTGTCTTTTGGGGAGAGCTGTAAACATCATGAAAAGAGAACAGTAGCTATAACAGCAAATAATCTTTTTCTTCCAGGGAACAGATAGAAGATTTATTAAAGAATGAAGAAAATGAGAGTTTGGAACTGGAGCCATGTACAGGGTCAGTTTCTGAAATTACGTATCTTCTGAAAAAATTATTTATTTTGGCCATATAGAATTAGGGGAGTGACAAGGAAGAAGAATATCTTTACTTGTGTTAACTGAAGCAAGATCTATATTTGACTAATCTCTGAAGGTTGAGAAAAGGTGGTAACTTATATGGATGTCATACGCTGCTTTATGAGCCATAACTTATGCGTGTAGTGATAACATATTTAAGTATAGCCAAGAAGTGTCTTGCATATGTGAGCCTCCTTTTGCTGTTGCTGAAGTATTCCGTAGGCCTTGGATATGCATTCTATAAATGAATTTCTCAAATCTTTTGAGCTATCAGTTATTCATAGTTGACACTGTGTATTGAAACTGTTTTTAGTGGGTCTCCTTCCCAGAGTCTATTTAGCTTTGGAGTCCAAATGCTTGGAGAGTACAGTTATTTAAAAAACAAAAAATAAAAATTGAATTTAGAAATACTAGAACATTGTGAAGCTGGGGGTAAGGTAACATCACTGTATCTATATTCAGACTACAGAATATTTGCTTATGAGAAGATATGTGGGTAACCGTACCACATATTTACCACATTTGCCAAGCGTACCTGGTGCATGTATGTTTACCAGGTGTACCACATTTACCAGGTGTAAATGCCTTTACAGCTTGGGAACTGAACATCAAAATAAAGTAAAACCCTTCCAAGCCTATAGGTTCTGGTAGCAGTGACTTACGCTTTAAAAATCTTTCTACAGATGAGCACGGAGCTGACTTTAACTGAACTTCATTACTTTGAAACACTTTTCTAAGTGGAGTATTAGTAACACAGTGTCTTTTGATTTCAGATTTCAGAGGAAACTAATTTATCAGACCTTGAGCTGGAAGTAAGTTACTGGTAATACTGCCTTACTGTGTATTTTTAGTATTTCTGGTAAGAAATCTGGGTAAGATCTGATCTACTTAACCTCAGAGGTGATAAATTTAGGGTTTTTTTTTTTTCTTTAAGAGAATACTTCTATAATGTTCTGAGGTAAATTGCATTAAATCGGTTTGCGATGATTCATTTGCATATTTGAAAGCTTAGTATTTATTTTATCACTCCTATCTAAAATCTGTGAATACAACATCACAGCCTAGAACTATGCAACAGATGCAACTTGACAGGTTTTTAGTGAACAGGAAGTGCATGTGCTTATACAGATTGTGAGCTTTAATTGAAAAACTACTAGTTTTATAGTAGGTACTGGTATGTTTATTGTTTTCTGTTAGATGCCAAGTATAAGCATTCCTGATGACTTAAAAATCCTAATTCTAGTAGTAATTCTCTTCTTTCTTGGCTTTATCCTTCGTCTTTGCCTAAATATATTCCTTGAGGCCTTAGGAGAAACTGTAAGGCTGTAGAGATGAGATTTTCATTGTTCTGACAACACTAGAAAAATGTGGAAAATACAGTGGAAATTTTTTTGTACATGTAGGTAATTCAGTATTGCAACAGTATCTGGCACTCTGTTACTTACACTGGAAGTGAATAAAATAAAGCTTCTCTATAAAATGGAATCTCAGGAAGTGAGCTTGAGATCTAACATGAAAGAGAGAGAGGTGTTTTCAAGAATTTTCCTATGTGAATTTTTTAATGTATTGATAGAATATCTATAGCTTCCAATAGCACATAGTGTTATGTTTGTCTGACACTTATTGTCGCATCTTCTCTGTGGATGGAAGAGTGTTTGTGAACTGTATTTTTTTTTTTTTTCAAACATTCAGCGGTGTTGCTTTATGTGTATGCAGCTGTGTACTTTTAATAGTTCTTTTGCACTTAAGACTTACAGTAATAATGAAACATGAAATTACTGAATCACTGTTGTGGTTTCAATATGCTAAATGCCAAATTAATAATTACTTATATTAACTTTTCTTTTGTTTTGGTGTAGGTATCCAAAAGGGATCCATGTTGAAACTCTGGAGTCAGATAAGGTAACTAGGCATGTTACTGCCTGTGACTTTTGTTCTGTTTAAAGGAAATTGTATTTCTCAATTTTACCAACTGTCCTAACTTTTAGAGCTGACTTGAGCTTTGTTATGCAAAACATTTTAAATGGAATACAGTGAACAAGTTTCTAAACATTAAGTCTGACCAACATACGAAGTATAAGCATGCATTTGTGTGGCTTAATATTGTTGGGGTTTTTTTTTTTTTGAAAGAATGTGAAAGGCTATTTTAAGATCTAGTGGATCTGATGTTCAATATTGGTGAAAAGTAAGTCCGTTGGTGAAAAGTAGATCTTGATCTTGGAGGAAAAACAGTGGCCTCACATGCTGTATCCTCACTTCTCAGTACAAATCTCTGCTTCAAAAGACATTTGAAATCCACTATTTACAAAGAAACGCTGATAACCTTTCCTCAGAAGTAAAAAGTGAATTTAGTAAAAGTTAGGTTTCGTGGATGAATCTAATAGAGCTTTCTAAAGTAGGCTTTTGGGAGTAGGTGACAAAGTGGTGCTTACAATAGAAACAGTCATGTTGCCAAGTAACTGCTCCTGAGGTATGAGTTAGTTTTCTTGACAATATAAATTTACAGAAACTTGCAGTGGTCTTAAATATGAACTTCTCGGAGTCACTCCTCAAACTATACATTTTTTTATTTTAGAAGGAGAGATATATTGTTATTAGTAAGGTAAATGAAGAAGAACGAAAAAGAAGAGAACAGCAGAAACAAGCGAAAGAACAGGTAAGTAAGTTCCATTTCATTAGTTTACATGAAAGAGGGAGGGGGAGAATCTATGATTTCAATCAGCTATACAAAATTGCGTGATAGCGTTTGGTAGTATTTCCCTTTTGTTTGGCTGTAGCTGTTGTCTGATATTGATCCTCCAAATTCTGCCAGATAACTTAGGCTTTGTGCTAAAGCAAGAAGACTTGCAAGACCTCTACAAAATTTTAAAGAATGAGTAATTGTAGAATACTGAACCAATATTCTGGAGAAGTGTCTTCCTCCTTATATGAATCTGCTGTATCAGAGAAGCGTGGTCTAGTAATAGGAAATATCAGTTGATTGCATTTATTAGTCCTGTATAACAACAGTCCTTGCAAAAACTCTTGCAGAAATTCTCGAGCAATTTTTTATGTTATTTGGATTCACAGTCTGTCCTTGGAGTAGTACTCTGGCACAAAACTTGCTTGCTCTTAGTTGTCTGATTTAAAACGTCCAGCACAATTAATATGTCATCTGACTTGCCTTGATAGAAACATGCTGCACACGAGTACTGGAGTAACAAGTTGACTGGCAGGTCATGTCTGGTATATTCAGGCACCCTCAGCATTGCTTATGGGGCTTGATGTTTTTGCTTATTGAGTCTGACACAAGTTTCAAGAAGTTGTAAGACTTGAATTGTGGGAATTCTTGACCACACTTTTGTGATTTATGGTTACATATCTCAAGATAAAGTCTACTTGGGTGGAGCAAATAATGCTTGCATGCAGAATGCCTCTTAAGAGGGAAAGAGATATCTAACAGAGACCTCAACTAAAGTTACATCTTTTTCCAGAAGGCAAGTTAGGGACAATTTACTACTACAGCAGATTTTTCAGAAGCAGTCTTTATAGGTGCATTACTCTGACTAGTGGTGTTCAGAGCTGAACTAAAATAACAGTGAATGTTTTTATTGAATTTCACTTCTGATTGAACAAAGACAAATAATGCAAGGCAGAAATTACTTCCCTAGACCTGAAAAGAAAAATCTGTTACAAAAAATTCCTTAAGTGAAAATAAAATAGATGCTGTAGGCAGTTCCCCAATCTGAGTTCCAAACCAATCTGAGTCAGTTTAAAATGTGTACCTCACATTATATAGTATTGTAGTTGTATAACATTTCTTATTTTTGTTTATACAAATAGTGAAGAATGTTTCTTCCCCAGTTTCAGTGTTAGCATAAAAATACAATCTGATTTAATAGAAATAACAATCAGGATTCAACCTGTTCCATCTTGTAACAATGTATATAAAAAATGTGTCTGAAGAGACATGGCTTAATTTCAATATCATCTTGAGCTGTTTGCAGTCTAATAGCTGTTGAGCACTATTGAAGATACTGTATTAACAGTGAACCGACTACAGCTGTATTGGTCTGGTTGGGATGAAGTTAACTTTCTTCATAGCAGCCCATATGTTGCTGTGCTTTGCATTTGTGCCTAAAACAGTGTTGATAGCATACAAGTGTTTTGGCTACTGCTGAACAGGGCTTGCACAATGTCAAGGCTTTCTCACTCTCTTCCACCCTCCCCCAAAAACAAGTAGGCTGAGGGGGTGGGCAAGAGGTTGGGAGGGGATGTTCATAGTTATGGTGTTTATTTTCCCAAGCAACCTTTAAGCATGCCGAGGCCCCACTTCCCAGGAAGCGGCTGAACATCTGCCTGCTGATGGAAATTAGTTCCTGTTTTTGCTTTGCTTATGCATGCAGCTTTTACTTTTCTTACTAAACCTGTCATTATATTGATCCATGAGTCTTTTTGCCTTCCTTTGAATTTCTTTTNTTTTTTTTTTTTTTTGTTCTGTCCTCCCTATCCCCTAGGAAAGGGGAGTGAGCAAAAGGCAGAGTGGGTGTTTGGCCAGGGTCAACTCACCACAGTAGCTTGTGACTTGTCCTACTTTACAGGGAACTAGAGCTACGTATAGAACTGGAATTCTGTCAGCAGCATCCTGCTTTGACCTCACCTGTCTTCCAAATATTGACATTTCCTCTGTGGTCCGTTCTCGGTTATTTCTGAGATGCAGTTTGAGCCAAACTGGTGTATCTGCCAGTTGGCAGGTACAGTTTTGACAATATTTGTATTTGTTTCACTAATGTCAGGATCTTTGCTTACAGGAAGAATTGAATGATGCGGTAGGATTTTCCAGAGTCGTTCATGCCATTGCTAATTCTGTAAGTTGACATGATTTTTAATGTACCTTTGGTTGTAAGAGAAAGAAATAATTAATTCAAAGAAAGAATTATTTTGCTGTTACGTTTTGGAAGGTAAGATGAAATACAAGTTAAAGTACCTTCTCTTTTTTTTTTTTTTGAGGTTGATGTTACTTCATGTTTTACAATGGTTGAGTGTGGTAGGTTAAGTAAGCTCTTAAACTAATGACAACCTCATTATCTGTAAGAGTCAACAAAACCAATTTCTTAGGGCTCAACAAGATTCTCTCAAGTAAGCTTTGAGGGCTTTTTTTCTATATCACAAAAAGATGGTTGTTTTGGCATGTTTTTTCTGGCAGTTAAAGGCTTAATCAGGGAAGGTCGTCTGGTTCTCTCCTGCTTACGTAGTAAAAATAGGCTATAGTTTTACATCTGTCCCCTTCAGTCCATTCATTTTTATGTAGTTGTTATGGCCTGCTGTGCAGAAAAAAAAAAGTATACGTATTGTTTTCACTAGCAAATGGAGGATGCAGGGAAGCAGAAAAGGTTGTCATGTCAAATTAACCAAAGTTAACATTTAAAAAATTTCCTATACTTTTTCAAGAAGGAACTTGCTTATACAGCATCTGGCATGAAAAGATCTGCACTGAGAAGCCAGATCACGCCCCTAATAATTATAGTGTATTACAACCGTAAAGAATATATTGTGAGTTGTTGTACGAGTTGTAAATTAAAAGGTAGTGGAATGAGAAATCACTTGTCTTCAATCTTAAATAGATTACATTTGGAAACCAAGTTGTAAGTAGCTGTTCTAGTGCATCTTCTCAACATTTCAAGATGTTTCCCTAGTGACAAATGATAGGACGAGAGGAAATGGGTTCAAGTTAAGCCAGGCGAGGTTTAGATTGGATATTAGGAATAATTTTTTTCACTGAAAGGGTTATGCAACATTGGAATAGGCTGCCCAGGGAGGTGGTGGATTCACCATCCCTGGAGGTGTTTAAAAAAAGGGTAGACATGGTACTTGGGGACATGGTTTAGAAGTGGTTTTTGTCAGGTCCGGTTAATGGTTGGACTTGATGATCTTAAAGGTCCCTTCCAACCTCAACAATTCTATGATTCTGTGTTGCTGAAGGCTGTGATAAATGGTTGGGAGTAGAGTTGGGAGCGGCTGCTCTGAGAGAATGGAGGAGTCTGTGGGGCAGGCAGAGAGCAGATGGGGGAGGTTTGATTTGTATTTGTTCCCAGATGCCCTCGTCTAGCATCCTGGCATAGGTGCTTTTCCCATATTGCCCTTGCCATGGCTGTGATTGGAAGTGTAACTAACATTGAATGTTCTTTTCACAGGGCAAGCTTGTTATTGGGCACAATATGCTACTGGATGTTATGCATACCATACACCAGTTCTATTGTCCCCTACCTGATGTAAGTAATATTCTGAGTCTTCAGATGGTGAAATAAATGCCCTAACGTGTTTGTAGTCTCATCTCCAAACTTCCTTGTGAATGGAATCATATGACAGTCTATTAAGAACAACAGAAAAGTATTTTAAAAAGAACACTTGTTACTTCTGGCTACTGCCTTATTTTCTTAAATCTTCATGTCAAAAGCTTAGTTGGATTGAACTCATCTCCTTTACGTTTTTAAAATGTTCAAATTAAACGTTGGAATTCAGTTGTGGTTTCTGGTCCTATCTGTTAGTCCTTCAGAAACTGCTTGTATAACAGCAGGTAAATTTAACTGACTGACTTGTTAAGATACTGGTTTGGAGCTTCAGCGTTAATGTGTAGCATGTTTCCCCCTGTAGTTTACAAAGCGGGAATACATGTTTTCATATAATATAGTACAATTAATAGAATGGTAAGAAATCTTGCAACAGGATGATGTTCATCGGGGTGAAGAGGTGGTATGTCTGAATAATTGAGGGTGCATACTTTTATGCTCCCTAACATTAAACAGTTTATGACTGCAATGGTCTTAACAATTGAGTTAAACTAAGCAATGTATTGGCACTGAGGACATTGTCTGAAGAAGCCAAAGGTCTCACTGGAAGTATGGCCTGCATGATGGTTATATTACTTGCAGTCCTCAAGGACTTGTGGGTGTTATGGGAAAGACTTGTCTATGAGATGGGAGAAAAAAAGTTTGGGACCTGGTTGGATGGTGTTGGAACTTAAACAATTGTCAGTGTTCCAGTACTTTTGACACTTGGAAGATCTAAACCAGTGGGCAGTCAACTGTCCACCTGGAGTGGGTTCATACATTCCATTGACATACTAAATGCTGGGAACATGTAAGTAGAACTGTTAACACAGCTGGAATTGGAGGTAGTCTAGGTTATATAATAGGATAGGGTATTGGAGGTGATAGAACGTTTCTCTTACAAACCACAGACAAATCAGAAATAATTATGAGTGTAGTTCTATGTAATTGCAGGTGGTATGTATGGTAATGCTGTTTATGAGGTGAGAATTCAGTCACTGTATCTCAGTTTTAGAAGCTGATTTGATAATTGTAGCTACTGCTGTCTATCACCCTGAGACTGATAAACCGTTAACTTATTTGGATTTTATCTTCTGGTTTAATGTTAAATTAGGACCTAAGTGAGTTCAAGGAAGTAACATCATGTGTCTTTCCCCGGTAAGTTCTTAGTTCAAACTTTCAACTGTTTTAGTATTGCTTTAGCAAGCTGATACTGTTTGTCCTAGCCCTGTAACATAGCTGTTACTGGAAATAAAATTGGGAACAAGTTAGATAAATATAGTTTTTAAAGTATTCTGTAGCATCTCTCTCTCAGAAGAGCAGTGCTATTGTTCTACTTGGCAAAAGATGCAGCTTTGTTACCCCCTTGTTTCTGGCATATTTGGTGTTATGAATCTGTGCTGCATTTGGAACAAGATTTATTTGCTACTTATTGTTTGCATCTCTTGCTATGGCTTAGTTGCTGTACTTTGTCATGCCCAAGAAAGCCAAGGAGTGTTGTGGCTGCTCTAAGATCTGAGAGCAATTTTTCACTAGGGTAAAACTGCTGTTTCCCAGCTAATATACCAAAACATTTTGGAGGATTTGGCAAAATGGACGCTCTTCCGTTTCAACTTATTTAGCTCTTACTTTGTTTCTAGGCTATTGGATACTAAACTGATGGCAAGTACACAACCTTTTAAGGTAAATTAATATAATATTATAAAATGATTTGAAGATACAAGTTTGCATTAAGTGTGTATTGAAACAAATGATTTATTTTCAGAGAAAAATATCTAACAATGTTTTCTGTGATCCTCCTTATCTAAACATACAGAGTTTTTAGAATATAAATTTTTACTTTTGTACAAGTGACTTCTGTGTTTGTTGCAGTTTTAAGATAACTTAGAAGCTTTAAATTCCAAAATATGTACAGTTTTGCTACTTAAAATGTGATTAGCAGATTTTTTTTGTCTTGTAAGTTAACTGACTGCGTATCTGCTCAGGAGGGGAAAAAAAAGTGTTATTCATGAACAAATAGGACCTGGAACCTGCTTGTAAACTCAAAGCTTTAGAATATTGTGAATGCTGACTTAGATTTGTCTAGAAAAAGGTGCTTGAACATCGTCATTAAGTTCTGATGTCGCCTGCTGTTCAGTGGGTAGTCAACAGGAAAAAAAATCTTAAAACCTCTTGCAGCATGAGTTTTATTCTTCCGAAGGAGTATTGAGATAAGTGATTATACTCTCTTGCTTTCCCCTGTGCCTTTGGAAGGAACTAATTAAAAAACATGCTGAAGATGCAGCATCTATCTTTCTGCATACCTCTCTGACTTTAGAGAATTGCATAACAGAAAATATCATTAAAATGTACTCAGTAGATATTTTCAGGTTTGTCTTGCATACAACTGTAGTAAGAATAGAGGCTTTTGTATTCTGAAAACTAATAATCCTGCACAAGTTTTACATTTTGTACAGTTATGTTGATATTTGTAATTTTTACAGTAGATGCTTGGTTTTTAGGCTGTTATCAAATGCTGCTTTGGGATGACAATATAATGCATCATTTAAGCTTCTGCTCAAATGTGATCTGTATATCTTT
Organism: Himantopus leucocephalus; assembly: GCA_003993805.1. Classification (NCBI taxonomy): domain Eukaryota; kingdom Metazoa; phylum Chordata; class Aves; order Charadriiformes; family Recurvirostridae; genus Himantopus; species Himantopus leucocephalus. The sequence continues at coordinate 2,868,802 of RSEF01000014.1, forward strand.
TTGTGACATTTTATATATGCATACATAGATTCAGTAATGCAACTCAGCTAAGCTGAAGTGTAGGAGCAGCTTTCTGATTGTCAGGCTTCTTTCACTGTCTTTGTATTTCTTTAAATCAGCAGTATTTACACTTATAAAACTATTCAAGAATGTCTAGTCAGCCAGCACACTTCAATACTCACCTTGAATGCCTTCAACTGTTACGATCAATATTTAGGATATTTTGCCTCGGTGTTTGTGCTGCCTTTTCCCCTGCCACGTGTACAGGGCATGGAACCAGATTCAAATAGAAATATTACCTTGGCATAATTCATCATCAGGGATTCTGAAGAATACTAATAAATGCTTGTGACTCATGGATATTATGTTGTAGGTGGGGCAAGTTAACTTTTTAAAACTTGCCTTGATAGACTTCTCTGGTATATTAGTTTGAAATAAGTCTCTATATATATCCTTGAGAACACAAGGTGGCAGCAGTAAATATTCATTTTACCCTATTTGATGTCAGTTTCCAGGGAAAATGTGCTTGTCATTGGCAGTTAATGGTGTCTTTTCTTGCAGGAGATCATTAATAATACATCCCTTGCAGAACTGGAAAAGCGTTTAAAAGAGGTTCCATTCAGCCCTCCTAAAGTTGGTAAGGATATATCAAAATGGTCTTATTTCTGAAATGTTTTCCTCTTTCAGAGGAAAGAAAGTGTTTTGATTATTTTTGTTCTTGGTCTGAAATGTAAATTCCTCTGTTAATACCTAGTTTTTTAATGAAAGGGATTTTACATGCGGGCAATATATGTATAATGTAGTTCTATTTAGAACTATTAGTGGAAGTCAGTAGGAATCCTTCCACTTTATTTCAGGTAATAGAAGAATGAGTGTATTCACTGAACAGCAGTTTCATCATCTTCTAATGATGGCATTGTGGTTTTTAGGTTGATTTTTCATGAGTAACTTGAAATTGTTTTAAAAAGGTTTCATTTGGTTATTGTTGTCCTTCAGATCAAAGCCAGAACACTCTAAGAGGCACTTGAACAAATAAAACCCAGAAAACTTGCACAGTAGTGACTGGTCACATGTGTTCCAGAAATTATTAAAGTTCCTTTAGAGCTTTCTTTGCTTTGAGGTGAACGAAAGGATATTTAATCAAAGGGCAAGCTTATCTCGAGGTTCTGGAATTTTTCTTAAGCTGCTGATTTAGAAAAGGGAGGGCGATACTGAACAGTGGAGTATGTTGGAAGGGGAAGTCTCAAGGCTTAATCAAAAGCAAGATGAGTGATACTTTTTTATATTGCTGAATGTGCAGAGCAGATACACTTAATTTGTAGTAACGGGAGTGATAATAAGATGGATAATCTACAATCTTCTTGGACAATGAGCAGGAGCTGTTGGTGCCTAGACCTAAGTAATACTGTGCGTATGGAGTGTACAGTAATTGCGTGCAGACTTTTTCATGGTGTATCCTCTGTAGCTCCTCAGGATGTAACATAATTTGGCAGCTGTCAGGTACTGGTTTTGCTGATGTTATGTAAAATAATAATTTTACTAATTTTTTTTTTGAGCAAAATATGACGATAATGGTTAACTGACTTGGCAGTGTTAATATTTAATCAGAAGTGATCAATGTGCTTCAGAACATCCAAAGCAAAGCAAAGTTTAAAAATACTAGAATACTTTTGTTAACTGTTCATTTATGTTTTCTTTTGGATATGTATCTATTAAAAAAAAAAAGGCAGTAAGAGATGTCCTTTTCAGCTCAGCCAATATAGCTTAACGTTGTCTGAATCTGACAACTTTATTTTTAAAATAAATATTACAAGGGCTCATCTGAAAAAAGGCCTGATGTTTTGCTACTCTAGTTTTATATATAAAATTTTGTCTCAAGTTTCTTTTTACAAAATACATAAGTATATATGCTTATGAATTTCCATTGTATAAGTTACACTAGTATTTCTTTATTGCAGTTTTAAATCCTACGTATGTTTCATCATTATTTTAACTTCCTTTGCTATGGTTGAATGCAATAAATAAAATGGAATTACAGAGTTCACTTTTCAGTCTGTACCTTAATGTAAGGATCATGATACTGGCTTTGTAAACAGTTAATTTTTTTCGTCCGGTCCTATTCTCAATATAACTTCTGGAGGAAAATGAGCCAGCTTTCTAGAGGTTGAGAAGCTGACTACAGGGGTTAAACAATTTTGATGTTGGGAGTGAGAAAAAATTAAATGATAAAGAAAAAAGTGTGATGTGCACTTATTTCTCTGTTACTGAGATTTGGGCACTTTTGGACGCTTCTTTTCAGAGCAGTGCCTGTTAAGTTTCCTATTTTCAGAGGTAATTCAAGGGATATTTCTCAAGGTCTTCACATAAACACCAAAAGTGATTGTCAATAAAGAGATCCTTTAATCACTTAGTTCCATCTTCATCATTTAAATACCTTGAAAAATCTTACCATAGGTCAATTGGATGGTTAGCAAACAAGCTAATAGTAGTGTTTTCAATTAGCCTTAGTGTCTGTTCTTTTAAATGCAAGATGGTCAGGAAGAAAAATGCTGTGTGGGGAATCCTGCTATCATTGTATTAGAATTAATACTCCATTTTGGCTAAGTAGGTCTGTGAATTAATAGCTTTTTAATAGAAAGGAGTTTCTAGCTTAGGAGTCTATTCTTATTTAAAAATACAAAACAAAACTGATTTTTTCAGAACCTCTGAAATATCGTAACTTCTGAAGATCGTATAAACTTAGCCAAATGATTTTATGCCCTGACAAAGTAAGCGTGTGGGTAAATATACAGGGCTGCCTTTAACTTCTGTGATAATGTGTTTACAAATTATTTTTTCTCCTCAGAAAGTGCAGAAGGGTTTCCAAGTTACGATACAGCTTCTGAACAACTTCATGAAGCAGGATATGATGCTTACATTACTGGACTGTGCTTCATCTCCATGGCTAATTTCCTGGGTATCTACGTAGTTTTTTTTCAAACCTTCTCCTTAGTGCTATCTGCAGCTGCTTATTACATACTGAATTTCTTCTTCGTTCATCAGGTTCGTTCCTCAGTCCTCCGAAAAACCATGTGTCTGCTAGATCAGAACTCATTGAACCTTTTTTTAACAAGTAAGTAGCTGTTGTATTAAAGGCCCTGCTGAAGCGTGGAAATACAACACTACCCTTAGAATAGATATCTCTAGCTTCAGAATCAATGGCTAACTGCATTTTTCTTTACACTTCGGTTTTGGTTGGCGTTCTGGTTCACGCTAGTAATGCTGCAGAGAGGCCAGGATTTGTAAATACCTTTTCTTTTGAAGAGAACAGTTTACTTCCTGCTAACCTGTAAAAGGACATTTAGAAGAGAACTTGGACTGCTTTAATGGCCTTGTCTATGACAGTCTTGAGAATATGTTTACAATTTAGAAAATTATTTCTAGAGTAAGCTTTGGGAGTAGTGGAACTGAAGAAAAACTGGTTAGCTGTTCTTTATGTTGTAGGACACTCAGAAACTGGTGATACTTAAAACTGAGCACGCTAAACAGTCTGAAAAAACTAAAATATTCCTACTGTAATGTCAATCCAAATAACACAAAGCTATTGTATTAACGTTATCAGGTAACCCATTTTTAAGAAGGTATAATAAACATACATGATTAGTAGTTTATGGGATGATGTTATGATCAGTATTTTGCTTTTGAATTGGATCTTCATGCAAATTACTTGAACAAATTGAAGTAAGACTTGAGAAATCTAGAAGTCTTTATGCACAGATTTGATTCTTTGGATGTTTAATCAGTAGATTTTACCTTATGAGGCTTCTAAAGGTAGTATAACCTGTCATGTAAAGGGAAAGGAGATGAAATTAAAAAGCTCTCAGTGCTTTAGTCTGTCTGTTTGTTTAAATTCAGGACAAATTCGATCCTTTCAGACCCTATCATATAGGAGTTGGCAAAAGTCATTATTTTAGCTTCAGGTGGCCCACACAAATGAGGGAATAATCATGATCAATGGCTTTCAGCTTTCATTGGTCTGGAAACCAAATGGCTATAGTGACAGCAGTTAGGAGATTCTTGTGACACTGAGACGTGAGGCAGTAACTCCATATATTCTAGCAGATGTTACAAATTGTATGTACATTCCTTAGATTGAACACGGACCTGCAGTGACCGCTTGGTTTGAATGTGAAGGTGGTGATAGAATTGATCAGCATAATTTCATTTTAAGATAGGATTTATCACAGGGTTGTTGCCTGTAACACCAGCACACACACATGCCAACTAGTAGATGCCAATTGAGGGGGTTATTTTTTCAATCATTAACCAAAATGCTTTCAGTTCTTTCTAGACGTGTATCTGCAACAAGTACAAACTGAAACTTCTAAAACTGCCACAATAATAGGTTAAATTTAACTTTTTCAAGTTCATTAAGTTGTGTACTTCAAATGTGACATTCCTCTAACAGTTACGTTTCAAAGTTTGGAGAGGAAGCCTGCCATGTCTATTCTGGCTTCAGAGTTAACACTGCCTAACTGTAATGAAAGGGAAAGTTACCAAAAAATTGTAAGGAGAACAACAGCGTGTGGGTTTGGGTTGTTTTTTTTCTTTTTTAAGCAAGAACTGAAAATTACTGTTTACAAGAAAAAAGGGAAGCTTATCCGTTCCGTGATTATTCAGAACTTGTAGCTTCTTGTTTCAGAAAAGCTGTATGTTATTTTTAAATCACAGAAACTTGGAAGACTTGCCATGTCTTACTTTCACATGATCTTAGAAGCTTTGCCATGTTCTACCTTAAAATCTGCCCCTTCACCTCAGTCAGAGCTTGGAGACGACACTGTCTCACCTTTTGCTTGTAGTGAGCAGGCCAAGGCTTCTATTTTGAAAACTTTTTTTTTTGTTTACTATAATGCAGAATAACAAATCAGAATAAGAAAACACCATGTATTTAATTATATTTTAAAAAAAAGAAGAAAAGATTTAACTACATGTTATAAGTTGGAGCTGTTGGATATTTAAATGACCAAGTCTTTTGCTCTGTACAGTATGTCCTTGCAGACCAGATTGCTATTTCCAGCACTTGGTCTGTTTAGCACCTGTAAGTCACATCCAGGGCTTGTGCAATTTACATAGTTATCTCAAGGTCCCTAGTAAGTATGTTGCTTCTGGGGCTTTTTTGCAGGTATGCTCTGGGCTGCCAGCTAGTTTCGTGCTACACCTAGTTTTCTCTAGTTTGTGGTCTAGAAGCTTTCCCTAGCTGAGCATCCTCTCTTCCTCCTGGGGAGAAAAAAAACTATCTTCCTCCTTCCTCCAGAAGTTCTACCTGATCCTGTGGGCAGCAGTCAGAACAAGGAAACCTTTTCCTTTGTGCTGTAGTCATGTTCTTCAAGCAAAACACAAACTACAACATGCAAACAGTAAGCTAAACAAATGAAAGTTATACTATCTGTCACAAAAGTTTTTCCTGAAAGGAGCTGAACAGGGTAGTTTATTATAAGGCAATTATTTAGAAGCAATGTTCTCAGTTTGAACTATTGTCAAGAGAGTCTTGAAAATGTTCTTTAAAGCAGACCACTTTATGATTCTTTGGGTTGCTTATAAAGTCTTAATTTCAAGATAGGATTTTGGAAATGTTCTTTGTTTGAATAGACTTGTCACTAATGTGAGTAGTGGGAGTAAATTTAAAACTGAAATATCAAGCTTTGACTTTTACAGACTTAGCCTTCACAGAACAGTAATACTTTTTTTCAGTAGTTATTTTGACTTCTTTCAGTATGTCAGCAAAGTTACAGAACTTCCTGGCTTGCCATTCAAGAGTGGTGGCCAGCATATAAGTTAATGTTCATATAGGTTAATGATGAGTGTAGGTATCTTTAGTTTCAACTTCTTGTAAGAGTGGAACTGATTAAAAACAGACTTTGCCTTAGGGTTGTTTGGCTCTTTTAGGCATAATGCAGTAAGTTATATGATAAACAACTCAATAAGCCAAGAATTCCAGAGATGCATTTCTGTAATCTTTATGCTTCATTGTATGTACAACATCTTTGAAAAATCATGCGAACAATCTGCTGTGGGTAATCCCTGATGAACGCTTACAAGTTGAGATGATGGGGCTTTTTATATTGTAATCTCTAAACTCTTACGTGTATAATTTAGATGCTATATTATGCTATATGCTTTGGAGTTGATTTGAAATTTTTTAACTTGTTTGTTTAGAGCAACATCTCTTCTCTTCTTCCGTACCTCTTCCCCCGCCTGCAAGCCCCTCCCAAACTTTTAATGGAAACTTTATTTCAGATCTCCTTGGGTTGTCTGAATGTTGTTTTTTTCTTTTGATGTAGTTGGAGATGGGGTGAAAGAGGTGTAGAGAAAGAAAACACCATGTTTTATTGAGCTGAATAGCATGATGGTCTGTAGAAATATAAATTATCTTAGAAATATTTTTTTTCATACAAAGGGATATCAGAGACCAAAATCTGACATACGTGCAAATAGCTTAGTTTGGTGCTATATTTGTGGAAAATGTCTCAGCAGGGAGCTAGGTTCTCTGGCATATATTGGAAATCAGTTAGTTTCTCCCTCGGCTTTTCTATATTAATTTAAGTTTCTTTGCAAAATTATTGAAAAAGAACATCAATGTGCTTTTCTGCAGTTTGACCTATAACTTTTCAATCACAACGTAGGAGTAAACAGTTGTTGTCGTTGTGTTTTCAGCCACATGTGACTGTACTAGTTACTGAGCTGGATTGGTAAACTGATCTGGGTTTAAAAAGATGCCTTTTATTTTTTCAGCTGCATCAGTTTCTCTACACAGTTTATCACACATCTGTGAAAACTTTCGTCCTAGCTCAGTGCAGAGGAAGAATGTTGACTACTTGAGACTACTTATGCATTGCTGTGAAGTGTCATAATCACAGCCTTGCTCTCCTTATTTTACTTGACTTGCCACAGAAACAATTGTCTTCCAAGTGGCTGAAAGTTCCTAGGACATTGTTGGATATTGAAGAATAGACCTCTGACCATGTGATCTGGTTGTAGCCCCTAAACAGTATAGGAAGTTCTTTTCTGCCCAGCTAGGTGCTTTGTGGTGGTGGTGTGATCCTGCCTGATGTCTTCCACCAGAGATGGAATATAGTCACCTCCCTTCTATTCCTCCTTGGAAGATGTCTGACGCTCCCTCTTTGCATTCCTCCTCCCTTTAATCTCATAAAAGATACCCTTATGGTGTTATCACTGTGTCTCCTGTTGGTTTCTGGGTGAATGGCTTTTTTTGTTTCTTTTTTGAGCAATAGCACTGCATGTCCTGTCAGTATTACCCCAGATCTCTAGGAGGCGTCAGAGTAAGGACGTTTTTCTCTGTTTCCTTGTGGAAGCTGTGTTCTGAAGCTACCTTCATTCTCAAGATGCCACTCCCGTCCTGTTTAGACAGCTATAATGAAGCAAAGGTTATACGAGTATGACACCTAACACTAACCATAAGAAGAAACTCTGTCTCCTTTGTAAAATATATTCATTACTCAGTGCTGTGCTGAAGTTGTTAAAGTTTCTAAAGTTAACTGATGCCGATGTTTCTAATTTTTATTGATAAAATTCCTTTTAGGTTCTGCAGTGTTCAGGGGGACACAGTGCCCATTATACCGTATCTTTCCTGAGACTCAGGAAGAGAAATGAAATGGGACAGTGTGAATCATAACTGGTGCCAATTCTCTGAAGACCCTCTGGCTCTCATGTTAACCTGTCATATAGTCCGTTTTCTCCCTGGTGTTTTGTTTGTTTTTTTTTTTCTCTTGAGTATTTATAATGAAGACAAGTTATCAACTGCATTCCAGTAGACTTTTCAGTGATACAAGTAACTATAGGGATATAATATTCAAACTCTTAAAAACTAATAGTGACTGTGGTATGATACAAAGAATCTCTCAAGAATTACAGATCAGTCTGCACACTTAAAAAAATGTTTTTATCAGCTGTTTTATCAGTTATTACTTAGTTGAATACTGTAACTGTAATCTGATAAGCATTTTAGAAGCTTTTTGAAGATATGATAGAGAAGTTATTTATTTTAACCCTCCAGTGAACACTATACACAACAAATCTTCTGTAACAGCAATGTGGCACCTATACCTATGATGGGATTTTAGGTTACTCCCCTTATTTTGGACAGAAACAGTTTTCAGAGCTGCATATGAGCCTTTATTGAAAGCATTTCTTGAATGTTTTGAGAAACTCTTCAGTTATATGTTAAAGGGCAAAAGACTCATCCTGGTTGTCTCAACTAAAACGTGTTCTGGTTTGAGGGCACAATGGTTTTTGCAGTTTTAGGGTTTTAAGATCCATTCTGTCTAAAGCATGATGTGGCGCTCAGAAAACGGGAAACTACATGTGTATTTAGAATGTCAGCTTTTGCACTCCACTGTGTAACTGGCTCTTACTGCGCAGAGCCGCTACTTTCGAAATGTTCATTTCCCCACTTGTTTTAATTGTTTTCAGCAGTAACAGTTCGAGGTTTCTTTGTTCTTGTTTTGTTGAATAAGTAAAATTACTAGCATGATGCCAAGCAACTTTTTGAATCTGGATTGTTAGATAATGGATTGGATTAATTAGAGGGTCCGTTTGTTTTAATATAGCTTAAGGTATGGTTGGGATGATTAATTCTGCTTCTTCAGAAGCAACATCTAAAAAACTATAAAAAGTAAAGCTTATTAAAAGGTCTTTAGGCAGAAATTTGTTAATACTGCTTTTCCGTTTTGCTTCAGGCTATTTCTTATGAGGGTAATGGACATACCATACCTCAATTTGGAAGGACCAGACTGTAAGTAGCTTATTTCATTGTAAACTTACTACCATTCTGACAAATTTTCTGGAGGAGGAAGCGTAAAGATCAATTATCATATATCTAAAGCTTGGGACATCAGCTGTGTTTAGGTTATTAGCCACTTACCAAATGATCTACGTGTCCCCTTTTTTGTTTTTCAATGAAACAGTAAAACCGCAAGTTCTTCAACTTCGACCAGAGGATTTTGCCTCATAAAGGGGATTGACTAGAACAGATTAAACGATTGTAACTAACTGTAACAAGAGTTTGAAGATAACAGCTTTATGGATATTTTGGGTCCCTATTCTTACATACCATACAACATGTAAAGTGAGGTCTTAACGCTCTCCCCCTCTCACCTCACCCCGGCAGTAAATACAGGGTGCGAACTAGTGAATAGCAAGTGGTTCTGAAAATCTTCTGGCCACTTCCCTTCACAATTTGCATGCAGCAGTACCTTTACTTAACTTCAATCAAAACATCAGAATTCTTTTGCGGCTTGAGATTCTGATTACATGAATGGAAAAATATTACTTGAAATATTTTTACATTTCAAGTTATTTCAGATTACAGATCTGGGGCTGTAATAAGTTGTTAATACATTTAAATGAAAACAGATTTTACTAATAAAAAGGTCCTTAGTGTTATGGGATGTTATACTGTGAGGGTGAAAACTTCAGATGTGTGTTACCACTGATGTCTTGACTTACAAAAATGTGAATCCCTGTAGGTCAGTCTAGTCCATGACTAGATGAAAGCCTAATTTTATACTGTGAAGCCAGATGCATTAATGTCTTAAAAATGATACCCATCCAGAAGCAATATTGATGCGAAGACATTTTCCACCCCATGCATCGGAAAGCTCAGAGGATGACCTTTTATTAGATGCTAGTTTAATAGTAACAGAATGCAGTAGTAGAAGGATAGAAGTAACTACTGGAGAGGAACATATATGCTATAAGGGCATATATTTACTATTTAAATGTAGTTAGACAATCATATCACTGAGCTCTGGCTTGACGGATCTATTGGAATGGTTATCTAATTATGTTGCATACTTCTTTCCCCAACCGTTTGATATTGAGTGGAAGAATGGATAAATACTTTGGGTCATTGAGAGAATGCCAAAGCTGCTAAGCTGTTAAAGATGCTACTTCCACTTGCTAGCCAACTTACGGGATTGTTTTGATACTTTGCCAAGAAGAGTTGCCAAAAGAGTCTGCCTCTGAAAGTCTGTCTCTTTTATCTGAAAGCCACTCCTGTAGAACAGACTGATGTGGATGTTACAGCAGAATCTGAACCAGGGAGACCTTCTAAGCTTCAAAATGGAAAGTACATCTAGGGTGGCACGTTTGGCTCGCTGCTTCAGAAACTTTCATTTCTATTCTGAGATCTAAATGCTATTGTACATTGCCGAAGTCATCTGGTTGGTGGTTGTCTGTAAGGGCATTTTTGCAGAGGAGTAAAGCCACGGAAAGAATAAGACCACATTTCTGTGGTAGATATACTTGGAGACTTTATTAAAAAAAAATAAATGTGAGGTGCAGCTAAGTAGGTGGCTGTCTAAGTTTTGTTGTGTTTGTCAGTTTGTTTGTCGTGAAGTGTTATAGCTAGTTCGTGCAATTTTTCCAGAAATAAAGGAGTTTGGTAACATATGCTAGGCCAGATAGTATTGAGTACGTGAACGTGATTTTCATCATCTTCTTTTGTTCCCATATATTAAAAATTCCTTTAAAAAGAATGAAGTTGCTGCACAACAAATGTTTCTCACATGAGTAGGTAGAAGGTATAGAGGTTTAACAGAGGCTGCAAAGTGAATTTAAGAATAAACGGATACTGGAGGGTTAGGAGTATTTTCTTCTCTCTAATCAATAGGAAAAGGTTGTTATAACATCTGAAAGTGGAATTGTTACAGTTACAGTTCTCTGCTACTGGATTGCAAATATGTAAACCTTTGAGTCCTTAGCTGTTCAATAGGCTATACAGCAATGAATTGATATTAATTGGCTTGTTAAGACAACTTGTGGGGTTTTGGTGTTTGGCTTGTATAGTGACAAAAAAATTGAATTCTGGTGTTTAAAAAATTTTGCGTCGTTTTTGAAGTAGCAGATTTAAGGAACAAGACTTTCCCTGTGCTCATGAACGGATTGCTTGCTTTATCTACTTGTGTCTCCTTCCAATCTGATGCTCAGGTGCTCATGCAAACCTGTAATTTGTGAGCAGGGAGTTTATAACAAACTCATGTTAACCCAGCTTGTTTTGAGGGAAACAGATTAAAGCACTTAGAAGCAAATCACAAGTGGCTGGAGGCTGGCAGCTATAACATCTTCAGTTAATACAGTTTCATCTGGAAAAGGCTATATGCTTGCATACCTGACTCCAATATCAATTTTATTTCAGCTGATATGATCAGACAAATGAAAAATTTACCTTTTTATAAGCTGCATGGGTTCTGCTGACCAACTATTTAGACACCATGTTAGAACTTACCACAGGGTCATATTCTGGACTTTCACTTCTTTGCAACTGAAAAACTAGGTTCTTTACCTAAGTAGAACAAAACAAGTAATTACTCAAAACAAAGCTTATGAAACTTATTTTCACCTGACTTCATTAAGCATTCAGTATTTCAGTTATGAGATGCCAAGTTACAACTGTGTTATTACTGTTGGTACTTGCATAATGGTGCTTTTGTGNAATTTTTTTTTTTTTTTTTTTTTAGTATTTTAATAGTACTATTCGTGCTACAGTCTCTTCCTTAGAAGATAGATGAATTTGGAAATCTCTTTCCTATTTTCATGACATGTTTTGGTTAGGAACTTGAATTTTAGAGGCCTCTGAGTAACTGTTGTGTTCAGTTGAGTTTATGCAAGATGTTAAAAAATTATTTTGGAATAAAAATTCAATTAACCCTTTGCGCAGGGTTAAAACCAAAGCACATAAAAACCTGTTCTACCTATTCAGGAAACACTGTAGGTATTGAAAGCTACAGTTCTCAAGTTCATGCAAAAACGAAGCCTTACTTGTGGAATAATTACACCCAGAAACGTACATGTGGTCCAGTATAAAGTGCATACAAGGCTGAGGATGCTACCACTTACTGTAATTATTAGACATAACTAAATTGTAGTAATTGCTAATGCTTAACTGTCTTTATGAAATAAAAAATCTACAAGACTTTAATCAGTAAACAGTGTAAAGTTGCATCTTAACCAGATGTGGCGAAAAAACCTAACAGGTTTGCTCTTGTGTAATGGGGTCAAGTACACATGAAAGTCGGATACAACAATAACAAATGATTGATAGTCCGATTTGGACATGTGCTCCACAAATGAGATTTGCCTTGAAAAATTCTCCTATTTTAATGCTGAAAGCTAAGGAGATCAGAAACTAGAAAAGTTTGTATCACAAAAGAATTCAGGAGGGTGATTCACTAAGATGCAAGTCAGTCCCTGTATCTCTGTACCCAAGGAAGAGAGAAGCTCTTCCTGAGAGTGTTTCCATGTGGTCGGGTTAAAATATGATCATAAAAAGCTGTGTGTAGCTAACCCTTGAGTTACCTTTAACAAACCGGAGCGGTAAATGATAAAGTGGAACACTCCACTTTAATGGTTCATCCTCTATCTAACATCAAAAGTCAAATGACAAGGGAAGATCTAGTAATGTGTCATGCATAAAAACAAATCTCTGCAGATGCCCGTGGAGAGGCTCAATTAATGACTTATAAATAGTTTCATATGAAAATGGAAAATGTTTCAATACCTTTGCACCTTAAAATATAGTATTCCACATGCTTCTTTTTAAAATACTACAGGAATTCACAGGTTCTAAAAGCTCAGGTGCCTAGTGAAAGGAACTTCAGTCGCATGTACATTGTGGTGATCTCTTATGGACAAATGATCTTTACTGGGCGAGGTGAAAGGTCCATCTTGTTCAGTAGCCTGCCTCTGATGGTGACCAAAACCAGATGTGTAGGGGGAAGTGTGTAAAAGTAAGGCAGACGTATAGTGATAATTCTGCTGTACTCTTACCTCATCCACCAGTTTGACTTGGATTCTCTCTCTCAAATTCACAAAGTTCCAAATAACTTTCAGTGTACACCCAAGATTTATTTTGCACTTCTTCTTTAGATGTTGGCCTTTATGTGCTATTTTTATTCTTGGTGTGTTTCTTAATTAAAAAAAAAGTCTGTTGGTGTGTATATTCTAGTTTGTACCTAATTTACATGAAAACTAAATTGAAGAGTGTTTCACAGTAAGTTTTTTATTGACAGAAAAGTTTTTTATTGACAGAAAAATGGCAACATTGAATTATTGCTAAGATTTTTTTAAAGCTAGATCTGGAGCATCAAGAGGCTGTTGGTTTTTTCCTTCTGTCCTTGAACTTGGCGCAAAGGATATAAAGGACTGGATTTGTGGGCGTTTCCCACTGTGTGTAATGCTGTTTCAATTTCTTATACAGATGAACTAGTAGGATTTAGTATGTCTATTTCACGCATAATTGCAGGCGTGTTTTTGTTGGTGTCTGGTGTAGTTTCATAGATCTTGGCCTGTTTTCTTATTTAAGAAAAAAAGTGAGAAAGAAAAAAAATAGCTACGTGACCATTTTGGATAACTTTTTTAGGCTATTCTAAAGATGCCAGTAGTGACTCTTATTTTGACAAATGTTTTTTTGTTTTGCAGTGCAACCAAAACGAGATCATGTTCTTCATGTTACTTTTCCCAAAGAGTGGAAGACTAGTGACCTTTACCAGCTTTTCAGTGCCTTTGGTGAGTGATATAGTCTATCCTTCCCTATATATTTTTTTCCCTCTTTGTCATTAGCAAGTACCTCTTGTTTTGTTTGTTATTTTTAATTTGTGGATGCAGACTTACTCCTAGTATAGGTAATGACGCATTGCCTCTTGTAATTTTTGAATGGTGTCGTGTGGACTTTGTAATGATGTGTTGAAAATGTCTGCCCTGATGAACTGTTCTTTAGAAATTTTCTTATGTGGTGCTTGTTGAATATCGTGGCCCTTTGAGCCTTTGATTTACAGCCTTTCCTGGGAGGAGGTAAGAGTTCATATAGGTGGGTAAAGGGAGTGGGGATTGGTGTGAATGGCAGATCAAGACTTTGTGAATAAGGTTCATCCTGCAGCCTGCGTAAAGCCAGACACTAATTTATGTGAGTCTAGGCAAGCAAGCAAGCTTGAAACTAGCCAATTTGATTCCAAGACTGTGAACACCGTCCAAGTCAGAAGAAACACAAAAAAGCTTTCTAATATCTGGGGACTGGTAGTCCTCTTTTTCCTCTGCTGAGTATGAGTATATAATGTGAGGACATGGAGATCCTAATTAATTGGCAATGATCTCCTGATACCTAATTCTTGCTTTGCATCCCTAAATCAGAAAAAGAATGAACTCTTGTACAGTCCTGTGTTGGATGTTGTTTCCAAGATTTTTATTGCAGATTGGTTTCTCGTTTCGTATTGCTAGGTAAGGTAATGCTTCAAAAGAGATCTTCTGGGCTTGCAAATAATTTTAAATTATTTTGCTGGGATTTTTTTGTTTGTGTTTGTTTTTTAAAGAGGTACCTTCTTTCCATTTCTTAAAACATTTAATTTAAGACAAAAATTATCACTCTTATTAAAATAATTTTTTCCGTGATTTTGCAGAAATATTTGCTCGCAATACTTACATTATTGAAAGTAGCTTATTAAATGTTACGTATAAGACATGTTTATGCATCTTGTCTTCCTCAAATTCTGTAATAAGGATTTTAATGGGAAATTGCTTCCAAAAAAACCCCGAAAGCTGTTTACCAAAGTGTTTATTGGGGGGGATCACTTTCTCATTTAAAAAAATAAAATCTTTGCTTTACATTACATTAATCTTGGCAGCTCCAAGCAGAGCATGTATGACTGCATTTGTAATTTCCCTATTCCTAAAAAATTTTCTGCTTGGCACTAGAGTTTCCCTTTTCCTGCCCCAAGTCTTACTTAAAGTCCCAGTACCGATTTTGTTCATTGGAGTACAATTGTTGTAAAAACTATGCATATTTTTACATGTGCTTTTAAGCAGATAAGTGATTAGTTGGCTCTCTGTTATGAAATGCACCTTTCCCCTTTTGGGTACAAGCAAATGAAGAGATGTCAGTTTAGCTAGTTCTTGATCAGTGCACTGCAGTTGTTTCAAAGTAATAGAATCATTGAATAATTTAGGTTGGAAAAGACCTTTAAGATCATTGAGTCCCAACTGTTAACCTAGCACTGCCAAGTCCAGAGCTAAACCACATCCCTCAGCACCACATTTACATGTCTTTTAAATACCTCCAGGGATGGTGATTCAACCACTTCCCTGGGCAGCCTGTTCCAATGCTTGATTACCCTTTTGGTGAAGAAATTTTTCCTAATATCCAATCTAAACCTCCCCTGGTGTAACTTGAGGCTGTTTCCTCTTGTCCCATGACTTGTTAGGCACCACATTTAATGAATTAAGTCAGAGTTTGTAGTGTGGGAAACGAATGCAGGGCAAACCTGAACCTAACCTCCATGAGGACGTTTAATCACCAGTAAAAGGATGGAAGTCCCACAGTGTACTCAGTCTTGTCACTCCTGTACTTGCTGTGGGTCACCACACTAGTTTACAGAATGATACCGTTCTCTTCACCTAGAATTGTGACTTGGTAGTCTGTGCGGGGTCTCTGAACCTGTATAAAATTCACTCAGTTCCTTCTGACTTTTTGATCTGTACTGCAACTTGGTGCCAGTATAATTCTGGATAGGATTTAATGTTCACAACTGGGAAATCTGGAATGTGAGAGTGTAGGAAGTTACTGAGTTTCTTCTAGAGTTGCTGTTACAGGGGTAAGAAACAACACAGTTTGGACATTTTTTTCTATAGGCTTTTAAAGACTCAGCCATATAATTTTTCTTATTTTATCAACTCCTCCCCTTCAGTGTTGGTGTGAAACGCAAGCACAGATCACTACCACCAGGGGTCACACTTACACATCTCAAAATACTAATCAGTTTCGAAATTCCCATTTCTCACTTCTCCAGATTTCAGAGCTGAATGTTTTCATACCTGGATTTACAAACTCCTGGTATTTGGGTGGTACTTAATCTATATTTCGTTTTAGGTCTTATTGCCCTGGTATCTCAAAACAAACTGCAGATTATTCCTTCCAAAATTCGAGGAGAACCCATGCTTTTTCAGTTGTACCTGGACAGAGACAGTTATGTCTGTCTCTCAGAGAGACAGCAATGTGAGGTTAAGTGATTTGCCAAAAGCCCCAAAAATATGGCAATAACAGACATGAATTATGCCAATTTATTACACCAGTTAAACAAAAGTGGGTTTTTTTAATTAAGCTTTTACCTGGATTAAAAATAATTTGTTAAATTGAATAGCAACATTAATCTGACTTTATAGAAAAATTATTTTGAATTTGTTTTAGCCTAGTATGTATTGAAGCAGAGTTGTAATCTTCCATGAAGCTTCTAATGAAAGCAGTGAAACAGCTGAAGGGGCTGCAGTGTCAGACTTGGAACTGTCTTATGTTTGCTACTCTAGAAGGAGTGTTCATGATTCTGAAGTCTTTCAGTCCTGCATGCATACCAAGTGGACACCTGTTCGTGCAAGATGTTTTTATAGTCTCATGGGTGAATGTAGTTTCAGTGTACAAGTACTTGCAGTACTATGCAGTCTCTTAAAACAATTTCTTTAAATTCTTAAATTTGTGTAATTTATTTGGTCATGCTATGTGAAGGTATTAAAATAGTATTTGCTGGAATACAGCTTTTGTGTATAGCCTTCACTTGTACATAAAGGAACGTCTTTGATTAAAACACATATTATAAAGTATTATAAAAACTACTTAAAATTTTTCCCAGTGGGTGGAGTCAAACTTATGCATTGTATTTTGTGAGAACGTGAGAGTTGTCTTTAACAGGGAGGTGAACACTGATGTAGTTCATGGAGTCATAGTGATCTTGAAGATGCATAAATTACTTTTAAAATGTAACCAGTCCTTTGTGTGTTTAAGTCTTGTTCTGGTAGTCCAAGGTACTACATAGGAGAGTTTTAATTGACTCTCAAATACATTTTTGAGACTTATTTACAAGTTCCATACTCTATGACATCTGTTCATGTTAACTGCTGTACTGCAATTTCAGTTTAACTTTAATTTAAAAAAAAAAAAGAAGAAAAGCTTGAAAAATGTCCCTTTCAAAGGTGAACAATCTAGTTTAAGGAAAACTTCTAGCACACGATATATATATATCAAGTATTCTCCTGAGCTTATATTCATATAGACATGTGAGCTTTGAGTGTTAGTTTTTTGATTTGTGGGGTTTTTGGGGGGTATGGGGTTTCTTTTTTTTGTGGTGTGGGGTTTTTTTGTTTGTTTTCTTTGTTGGTTGTTTTTGGAGGGTTTTTAAATTTTAATCCTAGTTTTCTCTGTGCATTTCTGGCATTTTCTCCTCCTCTCATGCCAATGTTTCCTTCAGCTGTTCTTGCTTTCTTTGTACCCTGTCTTCCTGCCAGAAAGGTGGAAGCTCTGTTAACCCTTCTCAATTATTCACCAGGAAAATGTTGTTTGTGTTTAATATATGCTTCAACCCTTGCTCATAGACTAAAAGCTTCAAGTATTTCTGTTGTCTGATGTAGTCAGTGTCCAGAAACTGTCAGCAATTCTATCATTGTGGTAATTTTTTTTAATTGTAAGAAAGTAGTATATATTAATAAACATTTCTGGTTAAATTAAGGTTCATATAGTCCTATTACCTATTCTAAGTGTTTAATTGCTGCTAACAGTTGTTTAGGCAATGTATAAGAAAAGAGCCAAAGTAACAACTTTCCTACCTTCTATCAATCTATAACTTAGGGATTTACGAGCGAGAGGCACACTTGCATCTTTAGTATGAGTCTTTCATCTCAGAAGCAACAGATCAGATTTTCATTTACTCCTATTTGGCTGAAGATGTTTTATTTCACTTGATAATTCTTTACTTGATGTTACACTTCTTTTAGCAAGTGACATTGTTTGACAGCGCATGTAGTAGCAAATAGGCAAGGGATCATACAGGCTGACAATGGTGTTCTTCAAAGTACTGACGAGTAGAGAGAGAAATCTTCTGGTTTATTTGTCTAGAGCTGGTATTCTATTCCATTTCTGTATGTGGCTTATTTGGATTAGCCTTGCAGTAAGTTGGCATGTGGCTGTGTTGATTGCTAAATACTGTACTTCAAATGCAGATGCATTTGCTTTTCAGATCTTTATTGCCCTGTCACCATACTTTTGAAATGCACAGTATTTACTGAGTGCTTAGTAATAGTGCTGAACAATCTAATTTATAAATCTTATCTCTCTTGAATTCTTATTTCTTGATAATAATGAAATGTGACATAGTCTGAAAAGAATATTTTTTAAGCATGGAGAATTACATAAGAGCATTTGTTGCAGTTCTCTTCAGATTGCAGCTCAGTGTCCACTATTTAATGTTTGATTTGTTCTTAAAATTATACATTTAAAACTTATAAATCTGAGTATAAAGGCAGCATATGTTGGCAGGTATTGAAACCCTTAATTATCTAAAATACCAAAGTCATTTAGAGTGCAGCAGCCTTTCTGCAGCAATGAAAAAGTATCTGATACTGAAATGATGTGCCACCAATTGGTTGGATTTTTAGTTAGTTAGTTTTAGTTGGTACTTAGTGAAAACACGGGCACTGAAGTCCATTTGAGTAGTAGCTGAACTCCGTCAGGAGATTTTACTCCATCACTGATCCTCTTTGATATTTTATGCTAAGGGCACAATTGCAAGATACTCAGGAGAATTCTTCATTCTGATCTTTCTTTTGGTCTGTTCAGGGTGGATATGAAATGAATTAACTGTATGTGTAGGAAAGGGATGGAGCCTGGACCGCACTTCCATGTCAAAGAGTTACAGAAGAGTATGGTGTCAGATGTCTCAAATGATTGTTTAGAAAACTTTCTAATTAGTAATGCAAAAAGGGAGGACTTGATACTCAAAGAAATTCAGAGCATTAACTTGTCAATGCACTTGGAACAGTGTTATATTGTGCAGTAATTTCTAATATTTAAAGGAAGCTTGGTGTCGGGGTCCTACCAAATGCACTGCAAGTTTGAGTTGCAATCATAAATCAGCTTGGGCTTTTCCTGTGTTGTGAAATGTTAAGTGTCCTGCCGAGAGCATGTTCTCCCGACAGTAAAGACCCTTACCCATAGGCAGCAAAGATCTGTGTTCTTCAAAGACTGAATTATTAGAAATTGAAATTATTTGCCCTACAAAGTGTTTAAAGAAATTCTAACGTTTAACCTCTCAGTGTAGGCTCTTCTTAAAAGCAGCCTTAGCCTTTTAGTATAGGGAAACGTCAGAAACCATACTGAATTAATTATGGTTTTGGCAACCATCAAAATGATTATAACTTAAAATCCTAAATAGCTGGCTAATCAAAGGTATAGCATGCAAACTAAATCTAACTAGGCTTTTATTTTTTATAATTAGAAAATCTGTTTATTATCTGGCTGGATTTCAGAAGATACTTCTATAACCTTGTAACCTGTGGGCTAAATTAGATTTAAATAGATTAAACATCTGAAAATAAAATGCATTTTAAACCATTTTGCTTCATTGTTTTTAACCTTGTAATGTCTGAAGGTTAAATGGTGGTGTAACATTATATATAACTTGATTTCCTTGTCTGCCTGAAAAAAATTACACCAATTTTCAATATCTGAACTGTACAAACAGTAGAGCACTTAGATGAGGGCAGGAGATGTAAATGGATTTCAGAATATAATAGGACCTTGTGTCTAGAATGGGAATCCTTTCCTCTGCTTTTGCTTGATTATGAGCTCTTTTAGTGCTAATGTGACACTTTAAGCCATTCACATAGAAAATGGACTAACTGCTTGATGAATGGAGGAACTTATTTCCAGTCACTGTTCCATTGTCACAGCTTCCAAATGAGGTCCCTGATCTTGTGCATTTGTCCTCATATTTACTTAGTTTCCATTGCACATTCAGGAAATGGTGTATAGTCTGATCCAAACAAACCAGAGTCTGAAGATTTAGTGTGTTGCAGCAACTGGAGTTCTCCACTCATGTGAACAATCTTCCCTGTTCCCCCCAGCCCCGCTGTACTGGAATTTCTTAGCTTGGGTGTCTGTGGTAGTAAAGGAACAGTTGAGTAGTAACTGGAGCTTGTCCACGCTGTGTCTTTAGGAAATGATGTAGTTCTGAAGGATGGATAGGTTTGAAAACCCCAAGAGCTGTTCTTTATTTTGGTCCAGAGCTGAAATTTCCCAGATAAAAATGGCTTCAATTTTTTTTTTTTTTTGTAGAATTATGTAGAACACATGAAAGGAGGACTAAAAAACCCCCAAAGATTACTTGAATTGCTACAAGATTTTATTTGTTTTTGATTTTGGTTTGTTTTTTTTTTAAAAAAAAAAGCACTATGAAGAAGCAGAAGAATACTCTGGGAGTGAAAAAGGTATTAGATATGTCTCTTTCTCCTTTTGGTCCTTACCCTAGTGGGTCTGAGGCTATATAGGATGCCTATGCAGCCCTAACGGTCACTGCTTTCTGAACAGTTCCAGGCTCATGTACAACTGTGTATGCACTACGCACCTTTACAGTGGACAAAGGCCTTCTCAGGTGAAGTTACTCTTAGTTGACTATCTTCTTTTATGTCATGGCACATCAAAGAAAATCTGTGACTAAGCCTAAGATAAAAATAGTCATAATAATTTCTTTTGCCTTTTCTAGGTAACATTCAGGTTTCATGGATTGATGATACATCAGCATTTGTATCACTGAGCCAGCCAGAACAAGTACAAATAGGTAAGTGTTTCTGAATTTATTAAGTGTTAAGACTTGACTTCAACTGGCTCCTGTAAAGTGCTCTGAGCCAACAGGATCTGTGATTCTAATGGCAGAACTACTGACCTGGTTCAGATGGTATAGGAGGAACTAAACTTCTATAGTACTGGCGTATGTGTTGCAGCAAAGACAACAAGCCCAAACTGGGCTTGATTGAGACAGTTTTGTGTTTCGTTCCATAAGGCTCCACGTACCTGAACCTGTACGTAGAGTAATGCTAGTTTCTTCACT
Organism: Himantopus leucocephalus; assembly: GCA_003993805.1. NCBI lineage: Eukaryota > Metazoa > Chordata > Aves > Charadriiformes > Recurvirostridae > Himantopus > Himantopus leucocephalus. The sequence continues at coordinate 2,889,720 of RSEF01000014.1, forward strand.
TGATGCAGTATTTGTTGAGATTATTTACTGTTACTTTGCACAAAGCAGAGCTATCAAAGACTTCTATGGTCTTGGCCCTCAAATATCCTTTGGACTGATACATGTTTGGTTTCGTTTACATTTCCAAGTAACAAGTGCAGTGGAAAGCCTTTTGGTGTATTGTAGAACACATGCAAAATAATAGACTACTAACAGGCTGCTAATGTGTCTACAGTTTGTGTGTTAATAATATGCAATCTCTCCAGACCTTAGTTTTTTTAATTTTCATTTGAACTTTTGAGCTTAGGTTTGAAAGAAGTTCATGGAAGTATATAGGTTTAACTTTTTTCTCTAAAGCTGATTTGGTTTGTGTTTGGTTTTTTGTACATTGCTTCTTGGTTTGGATTTTGGGAGAGGGATTAGTTTAAAGAAAAAAAACTTGTGCTTGACTACATAAACACTCCTAGCGAGCCCACATTCCTAATTCACATAATTGGGACAGATAGCAATATTTTACTATTTACAGTTGTGCTAGGCACTCTAGAAAGAACCCTTTCCAGTATAACAAGCTGACTGAGAGCATAGAGCAAAACAGTATCTAGGTATCATAAGAAAAAATATGGAATAAGTCACACTCCTGAGAAATCATCAAGAATTAAGTAAAAAACATAGAAAGAGACCAACATCTCTGAATTCACTGAAAATACTGCTTCCAGTTATGGGGAAAACCAGTCTTTTTGGGGTGGGGGTTGTTTTTTTTTTGTTGTTGTTGTTTGGGTTTGGTTTTGGTTTTGTTGTTTTTTGGAGCTTTTGGTTGGGTTTTTTTTGGTGTGTTTGTTTGTTTGTTTTTAATTGTAGTTGGATCCACAAGCTCTTAGTGGTTTCTGTAGTTCTTTTGGGCATATATTTGAGGTCTGACCCATAAACTTACTGCTGAGCACAAAGACTGGAAGTGGACAATTATACATGATTGTTTTGGGATATGTTATGGTAGTGTCATCCCTATTTCCTCAAATGCTTGCATCAAATGCTGTGCAGCCAGTAAGAACAGCAGTATACAAGCACTTTTGATTAAGTAGCTGAGATTTTGTTGCCCTTAAGAGTCATCCTGCCAGAATTTCCACAATTAAGTTCTAAAAAGAAAAAAAAAAAAGTTAGAAAACCTCACTGAAATCACCATCATGTGTCCTATGAAGCTCAAATAAAGAAGCTTTCAGGTTCTGGCTGCATCATAGGTGCATCTCTAACTCCTTATTAACATCCTGTGAGTGTTTATCATACATCCTCATATATAAATGTCTCTGCAGAGGATTTTGAGTGCTTACTAGCAGCCTCCTTACAGCAAATGCTCCATAGCAGCAAGAGCCATTGTTTCTTCGTCTATGTATAGATATAAGGACCATATAACTTCTAGTGAGAAGTTCCAGATAAAGAATTATGTCAAAATAAATGTAGCCCTACTTTAGCTAGCTCTGTAACTCAGCAAAGCATTGCTAGCACTTCTGGCATGTCTTGTCTTAATTTCTCACCTCTGAAGCATTCATAATTTGTAAACTGTATGTATTATAGTTAGTGGTGGTACCAGCACACCAGCAAAGGTTTGACGGAAATACTATTCATGCAGCACCAAATATGTTACAAGACTGGAGGAAATAAGCCTTAATCTAAATTGTCTTCAGTAAAAATGTCCTCTGAACTGTGCAGTCACAAACGATATGTTTGTGAAGTAGCAACTTAACTGAAGTGTCTGAAGCTTTTTATTTCAGACATGATTAATCTGATTCAGATTTTGGTGTCCATGTATGAGATACAGACTGAGGAAAAAATTGAATAAAGGGTTGGAATTGTTCCACCTTTTTGTCTTTCCGAGAGGATTTGTCTTTGTGATGAAATGCAACAAAGTTGTTTTCTGCTTTTTAGTTCAGATGCCCTGATGTACAAAATATTTATAGGTCATTGTAAGTTTATGTATCTGTGCCTTTTTTCCCCTCTTTTTTTCAAGCTGATTGCTTGTTGCAGCTACAGTAACTTCCCCGCTACTATCACCTCGGTTACTTACCTGTTGTCTGAATGCTTGGCATAAACATTTACTGCCACTATTTTTTTTATTTATTTTTTGTTACAGCAACTACATATTGTGGAAAGAACTGAATGTCTGCATAACATTTAAACTGAATCTTTCTGGCACTGCTCTGTGTGTGTGTCTTTTTTTATGCTTTGACAAACAGGCTTGTTCTGTGGCCTACGTACTAGGAAGCAAGTTATTTGTTTGAAAGCTCAGGTGATTATAGTCTTTCATAGATTTTTAGGAAATAAGGTTAGTAAAATTTCATATACTGAAAGCAGTCAGCCAACCAAGCTGATAAACTATAGCAACCTCAATTACCAAAAAGCAGTCCGATTTTTACTGTAAAATTGCTTAAACCTCTTGTTTGGTTTTTTCTCCCTGTAATAAATACTTCATAAAATCAATTCTGTTATTCTATTTCCTGATCTTAAATTCTTTAATAAACTGCTTTGGCAATAAAAGTCACTATTTGTACTTGTGATTTAGTGAGCTGTGTTTAAGTGAAGAACCTAGGAAAAACTAATTATGTGGCCTGGTTTTTAACCTGTTTATATAAATATGTCTGCATCTTCTGGACTATATAAAAAGCCTTGGAGAACTGTCAAACAATATGATACAATGCAAGATGTTGCTGCAGACATACGTTTATGCTTACCTCTTAAAAGATGTTTCTGGCTTTGAGCTGGTATTAAATATGTGTAGTTAACAAAGCACACATGTGCAACAAAAACATTTATGGAAAATAAATTGATTGAGAACATGAAGACTGTATGGAAGTTTCCCTGTATTGATGAGGTGGTCAGATTTGCATTATATGTGAGTCCAAGCACTGTAAAAAATATCCAGACTTGTTTTGCATCCTTTTAATAAGGGAACTGTGTAGGGTAAAGCTATGAAAATAAGATCAGTTTTGTAATAATCTGAATGTTAACTGATTCTAGGTCTACCAAATTTTTTTTCTTAAAGTCAGTTGAGATCTGGGAGGTGTCTTTATTTTTCAGTTGCAGCAGTGATTCAAATACTGAATATTTGGCTGAATTAATGTAAAGTTACAGAATTGAACAGCAGATCATTTAAAGACTGATTTGCAGTCATGCCTTGATGTACATAGTCAGGATAACCAGTTGATGAATATGGCTCATTTCTTAAAAACTCTTCTCCAATGCCTTTATATTTTGGTCAGCCCTGTAGTTGTTAAAACAGAATTTGAAATATGTGATTTGTCCATATTACTAGTTTTGTGTAACTGTATCTAAGGGTTGTATTGAAATTGTGATGGTCTTGTGTCCTAAGTATAGGGTTTTATTTCCATGCTGCTTTGAAAAGTTTTGCTTTTTGAGATTAATTTTTACCTGATTTAAAAAAAAAGGGGGGGGGACACGGGTTGGAGGAGAGGATTTTTTTTTCAAGTTGTCTTTTACATTTCAGATGATTAATTAGAGTTAAATTTCATACTTAATCTTTATATCAAACAAATGACAGATCTCTTAAAATGTGACGCTTTGTATAAGCTGTTCTATGCTGTTTCTGTTGCTTCTAACTTTTCTGTCTTCAGGTATTTTAAATTGGCTAAAAACTTGTTTATCTACATCCTGGGAATATGTTGGATTTCTCATGTTAATATGCATAGAAATCCATTTTGAATATGTGGGTAATAAAATGTATCTGTACATCCCCCAGTGCTCTTTAAAACAGTGTTCCTGAGTTATGTAATATCATGGATGGTAACCATTAAGACCTCGTCAAAACTGATGGATAAAACATTGGTCCATCTGCTTTTCTGTTTAAAATGTATAAAACTGATGAGCTGAGTTAAACGAATGAGTAGCTCTTCAAATTTCACATGGTAATCAGTAGTGTTTATGTGGCCCGGAAGAACGCACACTCCACTTTTTTAATTGTTAAAGTGTTACCCTGAAAGACCTCCGAATCTTTGCAGAGTATAGAAAGACTTGTTCCCTCTTCCACTTATTTCCCTCTGAAAAAATAAGTAGGGGAAAGGGCAGTATTTTTATAGGCAATTTTGGAGCTGCTCCTATGTTTCAAACTGAATATAGCATGCTTAAAACACATGAAACAGAAACCTCGGGAAATAAGAAGCAAATCCCTTAACTTTCTCATTTTGCTGCTTGTAATAATGTCCAAGAATCTTCATTTTATTTGGTTATTCATGCGACTCGCATGTTGGCAGACTCTCTCATTTAGTATGAGTAGAAAAGGCTTGTTCTTGTATAAAGTCATTACAATTAGAACATAAACTTCAGCTTGAAGTGGAAGCTGCATCAAGATAAAATTATAGTTAACCAATTTGTAATCAGCACAGGCTTAGGTGCCTGCCATGTCTGTCTATGCAAGTTGTACCTGCCTATTTAGCGGGGGAAGATTGTTCTTGAGTTCTAGTGGGCTGTGTTCTCTGTGTCAGTTATCACTGTTGAACTGCTATGTTGTCATGTTAAAGCAGATAACGAGTTTGTGGAAGTGGTGGTTTAGAGGGCTCTAATTTGTGACTTTTTGCAATATGCTCTGCTGTAAATTGATTTCCAAGTAACAAGCACCTGAAAATAATGGAGAATAAACACAGTCCATTTTCTGTTGAGGATTGCTGTTCAAGGCAGGTAATTAATAAGAGTTTGTTAAATGGTTGATATTCCTTTAGTTGGACATCTGGGAGACAGAACTTACTGTTGCCAAATTGTACTTCATGTGGTCTCAGCATTTCTGTCAGACGTGGAGCACGTGCTTTCTAAGTGTGTGACAAAAGATAAAGCAATGTGCACTCTTACAGTTGATAAATATAAGAAACTTGAGAATGAACTTTTGGTGTACGACTTCTGGCTCTTACGACTTTCAGCTTGCTAGATAAGCTTGCTTTTGGATGCTGTTCAGCTTCGTATATTTATAAAGTTGGCTTTTCATCTGGAAAGGTTAGTATGAAATACATACTATTTCAATGCTTCTTGGCTTACAGGGGTCTAGACTTCGTACAAATAGTCTGGAAATGGTGGGGAAGATGGGAGAGACTTCAGCTTGTCTTAACTTCAAAGTAAACCCAGTATTTTATTTTAATTAATAAATTGGTGTAACCTGAAGTATTGCAGTGTTTCAACCATTTCAGTCTCTCAGCCATTCTGGGCAGTTCACTAGTTCGTGAGTCCTCAGTTAATGCTTTATATCCGTATAAGCTCATGTTATTCATGGCTTCCTTGAATTTTGTTGCCAGCCAGCTTTCTGTGTGTATCTAGGTGGCTGGTCTAAAAAGAACCTAGATGCACTCTTAAAGGGAGATTTCTTTAGATGTGTTTGTACTTGTGGAGTCTTTATAGGCCATCTAAAATGTACTCTTAAAACTCGCTCTTACTTGAGGGTGGGTTAATTTCTAAAACGTGGGATGTTAGATTTTTAAAGTGCTTGAAAGTAAAATTGGGTTTCTGTTCTGAGACATTTGACATAGTTACATGTTAATGGCAATAATGGGCAAGTTTATCAGTGGTACTTCAAAAATATACCTGGTTTATTTTCCCTTAGCAGCTAACACTTGCTCTTAATTCTCTTTATGTAAGGCGTAGGTGCAGTTTAATAGCATCTGTGTACTGATTATGAGCAACTTCTAAAATATTTCAAGACCACTGGACTTAAGAGTAATTTTAATTTAAGAATATTCCTGAGAATTTTTTTCTTGCTGTTTTAAAAGACAATAAATACACTTGACCTGAAATTTTAATTACATGTGAAAAGCAACTGCTTGTCATAAATGGCAAGCATTGAAATAATGTTAAGTTGTTCCATGTGTCAGTGCCCTGATACATGAGCTCATATAGAATTTACTGTGTGCAAGATATCTTCTTCCTCTAGGCATTGAGTAGACCAATGTATTTAGACAGCAGGGGTGCAATGGACTAAAGCAGGTGCAGCAGCTGAAATTGTGATGGCCTTTCAATAATTCTTGTTTAAATCATTAATCTTTCTGAACTTGTGAGTTTCTGAGACAGGACCAGACTTTATGGTTTATTAATGTTTTATAAGGTTTACTACAGAACCTTCTACTTAGCAGGAATGCTTACCACCACAATTTAAAAATATACACATGGATTTTGAGATTGTGTGTGTATCAGTCTCTAGTCTCTTCTCGCTGAATTTGGGGAAATGGCAGGTAGTAGCTACTGTATTACCCAGATTCTTTGAAAAATTATATTTCACATGACTGTCTTCTCACCAATAAGATAATGTGAAATTCATGTCAGATACATACTCTGAGCAGGAAACTTCCTTGATGTAGACCAAGGAAGCCGGAGTCATAGTGCATTATGTCTAATCCCAGCTGTTACTCTTGTTTTACTTTTTATTTGAATTATGTGCAGTCTCAAACAGTTTCTCTAGCTTTGTGTGATTTCGCCTCTCCTTTCCCCCATCAAATTTTGGGTTCTTAAGATCCACAAGGTTTTGATGTTTTAGGAAAGCTTGGTTTAAATTTTGCATCAGTGGCTTCGTATTTCTTATGTTAATTTTTGAGTGGCTTGAACACTTGTGCTGCATCAAAATGACATTTAAGATGAGAAACTAACAGTTATAATAATTGTATAAGATATAATCACCTTGTAGATGTGTGCTTTTACATTCTTTTCACGCAAGGTGGATTTTTTAAAAGCATACGCTACCTTGAAAACTGCATATAGTTTTTCAAAAGATGATAATGATTTTTTTATACGTGCCTGTATGCTATGTAAGGACTTGAATGAAATGGTTTCACTAGGAAGACCTGAGCAGTTAGTCTGTACGTTTTGCACTCCTCATGGGTAATAAGGGTTATCAAAATGGAAAAGCTAAAGCTACAGTTTTATTTGGGGTGCCATTTTAGATGGAGACAGTATTAACACACTTTTTGGATGCAATAGTGAATATGCTAATTCTGGCAATGGGTTCAATCATTTCTGTAGCAAACTGTATCTGATAGGTGAACTCATTACTTGGATACTTCTTTTTGAAGTACCCGACATGGAGCATTAATAGGCGCTTCAGTTGAAAATGTCTGTATTAATCTTGAACAGTCTTCTGGACAGCACTGCCATGAGGGTGTCTTTAAGCTCAGTTTACTAGTTCTTGTTCTTAACAAGTGACAGAAATGTCATCAGATTTTGCAGGAGTGTGCTTCCTCCAACTGCTCAGCCTTACCTGAAGTGTTTAATTTGCTGGTATTAAAATATAACTAATGGTTTGTGCCAGTCTTAATCCTTCGTGTTTACGTAAAGGGGATGACTCTTGCCCCACTCCAACAGTGAGTTCTCACTGCTTTTCTTTTGCTGGTTCTGTGTCCAGAAAAAATAATAAAGGAAAATTCCTGCTTGTTCAGTGAGGTGAACCAACTCATCAGCAGGTCAATAAACACCAGAAACACTGTAAAGGAGGGCACGGGACTGGGTGGCTTGGAGCAGGGGCTGAGGAGCAAGGAATGGGATTCTCCCATTTGGTAACAAGCTGTGAGATGAAATCAGCTCTCTTGCAGACCATGGGTTCCATTTCTTTCTGAAAAGTCTTTCAGATCTGAGCTCTCTGTGCTTTTACTGAGACCTTCGATCTGACTAGAAAGGATGTGATCTGTACGTTTTGCACATTTACTTTGTAGATTAATGGATCTGAACGCTTTACTAATACTCTTAGAAATTGAAATTCTCCACTGTTGATTTAAAAGCATTTCTGTACTAGTAAATGCAGGGTATGAGATATGGTGAATTTCTACTTGTGTTGTTCAACAATCTTGACTATAACAAGGAAATGCATTACTGGTTGATATATTCTAGTCATGGTTTTACAGTGAAACCTGTGGTATAAATCACAATATAGGTAGCTATTTTACAACTCTCAGCATTAGTGATGCAGGATTAAGAGGACCATATAGACTTGCCTTTGGGCACCTGCAGCCATATTTTTTTCTCATCAGTTGAAAAAAAAAAAAACAAAACAAAACAAAAAACCCCTATGCCCTGTAAGTTTGAATATAGTAGGTTTTTTTTCTTAATATAATGTTGGAAATCTTCTGACTACCTTTTAATTTGATTTGGATTTTTTAAAAAGGGTTAATACATTTCACAGCTTTTGTTTCAATTACTAGGAATTTAAGCAGGGTGCAAAGGTTAAGTAGCTTGAATTCTTTCAGTAATTAAAAAAACGCATCTTTAAGAAAGTTAGAATCCTTTGTAACAACCTGCATACGTGTGCATAGTGTGAAATATCTCAGTGGGCTAAACTATCATCTGTGTTCTTTGTTGAGAGAAATTTTTTGAGTTTAAAACATTGTCTAAGGAGTCTTCCTCTTTCTCTGCCATGCTTTGTGCTTGGCATTTTCTTCTGTAAAACCATCTTCTTTCAGATCATCTGTTCATTTGCCCATTTTCTCCAAAATGGAGAGGCAAAGACTTATTTTGGTTTGCTCTCTAACTTGCCATCCTCTTTTGCAAGGTGAACAGCTGCTTTGTCACCACATTGATCTTGCTCTGGATTCAGAAGTCAAAAGAGATGACAATCTTTGTAAACCAGTCTGTTTTAAAAGTCTATTTTAGAATCTGTATAGGCACCTTCCAGTATCTTAGGCTAATACAGGAGAGGAAAACAGAGAGAGCTGGTCAGCAGCATGTGCAAACTGGAGTTTCAGTTTTGATACAGCTTGCAGGTAGTTACTATTATCAAATATAATTCAGAGCCTATGGATCCTTCAAATTGTTAAATTACTTTTCTCCATCATACTCGAGTACACAGATTCCTTGGAGCAAGAAAATACATCTTCACCAACACCAATTTGTGTTTCTGTGCACTCAGTATGCAACTGGTGAAATTAGGTATGGAGTTAACTAACAAAGTTAATATATTTTGTAACTTGGAAAAATGTTGTCCTAGCATAGTGATTTGGCCTTGAACATTTTGTACTTAATTCTGTACCTATGTCTTGGAACAAAAGGGGTTTTTATAAAGTTAAGATTTTCTTCATGGATGCCAAAGAATAATGTAGTATTTTACCTCAGTGGTTTGGTTTGGTTTTTTTTTCCCTAAACAAAAATTTTTAGGCATCTAAATTTCTAAGCATGTGAAAATGATCAGTCAAGTATCGTTTGTTTTATTTGAGTAAATGCAGTGCAGATGGTTTCAAAGAGTTATATTTTTTTAGAGTCGTTTGAACAGGTGGTCTGTGTTGGTAAAATTGATAAAAACTTAAGTTCTCTAACAAAATGTTGAGACTTGGCACTTTTTAAATACAGTACCTTCCAGCCTGTTTAATGTTTGGGCAACTGAGGAGGAGGAATACATATACAGAAGTGTAATAAATTCCCTTGGGAAAGGGGGAGAAACAGGCATGTTAAATAATTGAAAACTTGTTGAACACACATATTTTACGATTGAATGCTACAACTGGTACTAAGAGACTTGAGACTTTCTAATAGTTACATTGAGGCTGCTTTCCTTATCACTGAATAAAAGACAGAATAAATCATTCTGCTGATCTCTGAGACAGTCAACTGTAGTTATATTTCTGGAAATATGTTGACTAAGTAAATAGTTTTTAACTTCTTCAGGGCTTTTGAATTTTTCTAAGTGATGCTGGGGTCCAAAATTACACGGCATTATAGGTTGCAAACAATTAGGCTTTGACTTCCGCATGGTTAAATGTTTTTTATCAGTAAAAGAAACTGTAAGTGAACTTTAATTATCTGTGACCTCAGAGCAAACCAAGAATGCAAGATGCTTCACTGCAGGATGATCATAGAGGGTCTTTCATGAGATCTTCATACCTTGTTTTCTTTAATTCTCTACCTTCCCCCCTTCCCCCCAATAAAGTGTTTGCAGTGAGGGTTTTGTTTCTGTTTAACCTTCCTTGAGGACAAGGATCTTGAGAAGCACACTGATGAAGTGTCACTTCATTCAGCAGTGCTGGGCAAGTCTGCTGTAGTTACCTTGGCATGTGCAAAAGGGTTTCGATGCAGCAGCAGAGCTATTATGGAAAATAGAAAGCAGGCAGTCAGCCTTTCTGTAGCTGAATTGGCAGTTATTTTTGACTCTTTTCAGTCACAATTGAAATATTTGTTTGACTCTGTTAGAAGTAGACCTGTGCAGGATACTTCTGTTGAAAGTGGAGGAAACTATTTTCAGGATAAGGTTTCATCTTAATAAAAGCTTTAGCAAAGGGTATGCTGAATACATCCAACTCAACAAAATAGCTGCCTTGCTAGCGTGGGTTGATGGCCAAGGCTTTAAAGAATCCTGTCTGTCATATGTAGGTGTCTTATCCTGGTAAGTTAATGAGGCCTTAGATCAGTTTTGACAGTGTTAGATGGCTTTACTCTCCTAAAACTCCCCTGTGCTCTTCAGCTGATTGGTGATGAGTTGATGTGAGCATTCCAGATGAAAAGAATCAAAAAAACCACACACAACCCGCCACCAACAAAACAAAAAACAGAAACCCCTGAAACCACAAACAAAACCCAATACTTTAAAAGCAGGATTTAAGGAAACATTCAGGTTTTTCTGTTGAAATACAAATGAATTTGAATACTTCTGACCTCCAGTCAAAAGTAACACAGTTTAGCTAGCTTTTTTTTGTAACCAGACTTGGGAAAATGGTTTAATCTACTACATTTAGTTGTTTTTTTTAAATTATTCTTTTATTAGGACTAAGAGTAACATACTACATAGGGCAGTTATTCCCAGGATCGCTTCTTTCCTGCTAAAGAAACATACTTGTTCTGTAGTCTTCTAGATTCTTCTACATGTCTGTGAAACTTTGAAAATCACTGAATAATGCAATAAAGTAGCCAGCTAGTTTAGAACTTCCTTCTCCGTATGTACTGGGAGAGAAGAGAGCACGAAGACTGTGAATCTGGGCTATATTTCTCTATTTGAATGAGTGCCATTCGTAATTAACTCTGGGGTACTACATGGACTTACTCCCAGTGAAGAAACGTGAAGAAAGAAAACTAAATACAGTAATTTATTGGTAGGAGTCAGTATAGCCTGCCTCCTTCCTAATCCTAAAGATTGCTCATAGTTTTAAAAACTGTTCATTTAGTCTGGTGAGGGAGGGAAAGCTGTCCTGGTGCTGTCCTTGTATAGTGTCCTTTATTTTGGCTTTCAAACCAGACTATTTTAAGAAAAAAAAAAGTTAATAGGGTAATTTTTGTAATATGTTTCTGTTTGCTTGTTTGGGGTGTGCTGGTCCTTTTGGAGGTGGACCAAGGCTTTTTGTAGTATTACATAGACCAGCACATGGTTCCAGCCCCATTGCCACCATTGCTTCCTTGTTCTAGGCAAGGGATGGCGAAGGAACTAGTGAATGGGGGTGAGATTGGGAACTAATTCATTTACGTGGTCAGGTGGAGCAAAGAGGCTGCAACTGGACCAGGTTTGAAAATAAACAGGTTTGACACTAAAGAAAAATGCATCTGACAAAACCTACACTGCATGACGAAAAACTGGGACAAAGAACCAGAAATGGATAATGGGATGTAGCTTGGTTAAGTTGGGGAAAACTGTTGCCTAATGGTAGCAGAGACAAACAATTTAAAAAAAGGAGGCAGGAGTACAACCTTGCCAGAAAAAATATGAAACAGTGAGTTTAATATTGAAGAATGATCAGGATTATGATAGATTGCAAGACTAATATGAGATAAAGACATACTCAGAAAAGACTGAACTGGGAAAAAGACAAATTGGAGAGGGTAGGATAAGAGCAGAAATCAGCGTAAATGTTGTCTAATTAGTGAGAAATCTCTCAAGTTCATGCATCTTTTTCTGAAAGAAGCCAACAGAGAGTGTGCCCAATGCTTTTTATATTGAGTCAACACTAGCAACTGTCAATAACTTTCATAATCCTAGTGGGAGAGGCTGGAGAAGTGCGTTTAAAATTTCTGGTCCAACTAATTAGTTGTGTGTTACAGTGTGATGCCTTGCAGCAGAAATTGTCCAGGTATGCTTAAAGGTCTGAAAACTGCATATAGGCTTAAAAGCCCCACCATTAATATTGCAATGCCAATTTCACTAATATTTAACATAGTATAGGTGAATTATGCTAATGCATTGATAAACATGATCACACGCAGTTTCTTTTGGAGAATTTTGATTTATGACTTCTCTGGGCATATGTTGTCAATACATTTGCTGTGTAGGAACCCAGCCCTGATTGAGTGCTCTGTGTAGTGGACAGTTTAATTCCATTTAGGTTAATTTAAAAGATACCCTCTGATTTGAGATGTTGTGTCTTTACTTCTGCTTTTTGTTTATAAAATAGGCACATAGCACTGCTGCTTCAGCTCATGAGCTTTACTCTGAAACACTGGACAATGCCATGATGAAAAAAGTGCACATGCAAACTTCTGATTTTATAAATGGAGCGTGAATAGCCCTAGAAGTTAGTAAGTAAGGCTGTGGAACCATACAATGAGTAACGAGAATAAAACTAAATACTGAATTAGCTACTCACTAATTGAACACTGTCGATCTGAGTGAGGCAGCAGTCCCATGTTTTCAGATACGGCTAACACAGCGTCTGTACGGAGGTCCCTGTAAGACTTCAAGGTGAACGCTTACTTTAGTATTTCATAAACTTGAGTGTTTATTATTGCAGCCTTAATCTGTGTAGTTCTGTTTATTTATTTTATTTCTATATTGTCGGGGTTTTACCTACACAGTTCACTTAAATATTTGTCTATTTATTAAGAGACTTAAGACTGTCAGTGGCCATCTGTCAGGATTTTGCTCTGCGTAAGAGCAAGGACTTGGTGAAGGAGTATCTTTGTACACATTCCTCTTGGATCACTCAACGTCAGTCAGCCTGTCTAACAGCTTGCCTCATAACTAGGGAAGATGCCATCCTCTAAAAATGTTTTTCCTAAAATAATGTGCAATTACTATTATTCTACTATAAGACAGAAACTTAACTTTATGGCTGCAACTAGTGTAATGAAATGCAGCCATGTGGTACTGGTTGCTAGGTCAGGTTTCTCACAGAAAGATTTGTCTTCTCTCTTATTTAAATAAATAAGTAAATAAACCCCCTAAGTTCTGTTTAGTTTGTTAGAATTCACAAAGCATTCTAGCAGTGCATGTCTTCTATTGGCAATGCAGAGCGATGGAAGTGCATTTGCTTTGTTTGGCAGTATGGACAGCATTCATCAAAAAAGCATCAGAGAAAATGTATTTTAAACTTTTACAGGGAGCTGCTCTTCAGTTCAAGACCGTGCAAGATTGATTTATCTGTGTGGCTCCGTAGAATTCTCCATATGCCTTCATTTTAGTTGTTCAATGCATTGAAGCAATATATTCAGCATATAATTTTTTATATTAAATATATATGTATATGCATATGTTTGTGTGTATGTGTAATACGAAGGGGTTGCTATAAAATACAGGCCTTATTTCAGGAAAGCAGAGTTGTCTTTTTTCAAAAATATTGACTCTAACACAGTTTTATTTTAAAATTATGTTTAGGCTGCATAAAGATGATTTTTTTTTTTCCTTAAATACAGGCCGGGTTTGTCAGGGAATTAAGTGGAAGAGCCATAACTTTGGCTCTTAGTTTATTGCAAAACAAATAATGTGAAATGGTTATTGTGTTTCAACAAATCACTATTTATCAGATGATCCATGGTAACTATGTGCTTGATTTTAGCAAGTAAAAACATGCTTGAGTTCAACTAAACAAATTTTACCCCGAGGAATGTTGGCTGGCATGCAGTAAGTCCAGTGAGCATTATTAATTCATTCATGATGCCTGCACCATAACTTCATGGGCAATAAATATACTCCTAATTCTTACAAACAGATCCTGTAACTTCACAGTTCAAAACAAATATAAGGGGTGTGAAAGGAGGTATGCATAACATCTCTTCGGTTCTTGCAACAATCTCATGAGGCTATTAATCATAATTGCTGGTATCTATTCTTGGGATTAAAATTAAATATACAAAGCTGTTGCCCAGTTTTATGTACATTTGAAGGACTTTGCAGCAGCAACATCTATATGCTCTTACTGGTATTATAGGTAATTCCTTTCACAGTAGCATAGCCAATATGCAGAATAGATGATCTATTCGGAAAGAGGAAAAAAACCAGATCCACCCATCTTCCTTACCTTTTCTCAATTGTGATGTCGGAGCTTGCTGTTTCTAGTGCTTGGGCTAGAGTTAATACACAATACCTGTATTCAAGATGACAACACTTCAACTAGAATCAGAAAGTTGGATACACATTTGAAACCTCTACAAAAAGGTTGGAAGTACATAATAAAATCAGGATTTTGTCTCCACTACAATTATGGTATTTTGAAATGCGCAGCCCAAGTATATGAAAAACAATCTGGGTTGTTTTTTTTCTTATATTTAAACTGCTTTACTGGTTGGTTTGCAATACTTTCTTTCAGTGAGTTAGGCTGAAAACAGCAGAGGACACCAGTTGACAGTCAGTTTAATTTGCTGATTCATCTGTTGTAGTGATGGCTCCAGGCCAGAGCTTGGCTTGCAGACTAAAGGCTGAGAGCTGTGAAGATGCTGGGATTTGAAGGAATGTTGGTAAATTGTTGCTGAGTAAAGGCAGTGAAAGTTTTTTCTTTATTTTTGAAGTTATTCTAATTTTGCATTGATAAAAATCCTTCTACTTTGAACTTGCAGTCTTTTTTAGTTAAATGGAGACCAAACATTAGAAAGATACAAGGATGGAACAGCTGGGTATTAGTTAAGTGCTGCTTCCACGGATATCTTGTGCAACCAAAAATGCAGCTCAAATAAGCTTATGTTTCACAGCAATCAAACAGAGTTTTGGCAAAGGCTTTGCAAATGTCGTCTTTTCCTGGCAGAGTTGCAAAATAAACCTGCTGGGTTAAGTAATGAGACTAAAAGGGAAAAAATCCAGGAAATCTTTTCTTGCCAACAAGCAATCTGGAAGAGGGTTACGACTGAAGAATTGATGGTTTCTAATTTAAAAGAAAAGTCTTAAGTAGATTTAACCCTTTTTGTATGAAGTGTGACTCTGAGAAGAGTTTTGAATATCTAATTCAAACATACCACGTGAATTTAGGAGAGTACATAATTTTTTTTTTTTCTTTTTTTCTGGTGACTAACAATAGAACTAGAAGGTTTTTATATGAACAGAACAAATAGCTTACTGCCTTCTGCTTTTCAAAAGAAGTTATTTCAGGAGAGGGCATGCTGTCATTTAAGTGTTTTGTATGTAACATCACTCTTCTTCCCCATAGCTGTAAACACCAGCAGGTATGCTGAAAGTTATAGGATCCAGACATATGCAGAATATGTTGAGAAAAAACATGAAGAAAAACAGGCAAAGAGAAAATGTACAGAAGATAGTTGGAAGGAGATGGAGAGAAAGCGGTTAAAAACTCAATGCACACCTTACGTTTCCCCGAGTCGATACTACTGTGTTAACAGGTGAGACTTTTCCTGCATTGCCAATTCTTGTATTCTTATTGCATTTTTATTGGAAGTCTAGCAATTCAGGTAGTTCTTAACCAATAGGTGACTTTTTTCCTGTACATATTTTTTTGCGTATAAATCCTTAGTGGTATGTCAGCTGTCACAAGATCATAGGTAAAGGAGCAGAGGTAATTCGCTCACAAATGTGATTAGACAAATTTCTAAAATACTGGGATCTTGAAGGCAGGACAAATTGCAGCTTCTGAGCTTGATATAGCAGCACTATTTCTTACAGTCAAAATAAAAGAATTATTTTCTTTGTTCATTTGACACCTCTGAATGGTTTGTATCATCTGGAAACGTAGCTGTCATCTTACACCCTTGTAAAGGCCATCTTGATTTTTGGATGACTTTCCATGGTGATAATACTGCCATAGAGAAGGCTATAAATTACCATCTTGAGCAGTCCTGATGAAGTTGTCCTTATGCTTCAGAAACAGGAAGGCAGATGATAATGCTTGCATGGCTTTAAGTTTTTGGAGTCAAACTTGAAAAGTGTTTTATTTATTTAAGGACCAAATTAAGTCAGGAGATGCAGGTTTTGATTCTTGTATAGTATGTTGTTGTGCATATTTCTTGTTCTATTTTTACCCTCATATTAATGACAGGTTTTGGATATGATGGTAAGAGGAGGCTTCTTTCTCAGTCATCCGTGTAGCTGTGAATGGGAAGGGTCTTTTCGTGTTAATATAATTATATAATTAATCCATCAAGTTATTGCCATTCTTCCCCCCTCCCCCCCCAATTCTATCAATTCTATATAAAAATAAGTTTCAGTGGAGTGCATGAGTTACACGTAAGGTGGAGTTTTCGGGGGGGGGGTGGGGGGGTGGTGTTGGTTTTTTTGTTGTTTTGTTTTGGGTTTTTTGTTTGTTGGTGTGTTTTTCCTGGTTAGACAGACCAAATGAGATGGTCGTAAAACCAACGCTGAAGTCTATCTCCTTTATCTTTCTTGGGAATGCTATGATAAGTTCTAGCTCTCGTATCTTCCTGTAAATGTTATTTGTCGTGTAACAAATATACTCAACTTGTTCTGTTCTCACTTACATGAGCTTATGATTTGCCTATTTTGCAAAATTAAATGCAGGTGTGTATTTTGGCTAGTTGTCAAATTTTCATGGCTTTTGTCACAGTGGGAATTCTAAATGTGTTATAGACATGTTTGATCCCTAAAACCCATATGGATGAACCTGGTGATAAAATCCGTATCGAATGAAGTTAATTTAATTGAACTATTGTACTTAGGAAGACTTGGGAGTGCATGCTGTGAAGAGATGAGCAGCATTTAAGATTGTCCTGACACTAGTTTACATGTGGCTAAGGTTTAGGTCTATAATTAAGTCTCTATTAAATAGTCTGAAATACTTACCACATCGTGAGTCTACTGCAAATAAATACTAAGTCCTAATTTTATTTCTACTAGGGGAAGTATCTCTTCTCAATTAATGTTGGGTTTTTTGGTATCTCACAGATTCTAGACAGATGGTAAGAATGGCAGCTTATGGTTTGAACCACAGACAACTTATTCTTTTAACATACACTTTGGAAAAGAGTACATGCGGAAAGCTGATTTGTTGTTATCTTGAAAAGAAGTTTGAGGACTACTGCAAATGTGTTATTTGGAAAACTGCTGAATAAAATTTTCAGTAAATGCTTTCCTCAAAATTATGATACACTGCAGTGAGTTGTATGCCTAAGCACTTAATCTCCCTGAGAATTTTTAATCTGTTTTCTCTGGTCTTGTAAAATTCCACAAGAAGCAACCTTGGTTTTGGATGATCAACACTTTGATAGCTTTGGATAGCAGCCTTTATTTTGTTGATAGAACTTCTTTTGTAATTGATGTAACATGAATTTTTGTTCTCTTGTTATTCCATTAAAAGTGTTTTGGTTCTGTCCCAAATTCCCTTTTGACATGTTTTTCTTAATTTTGTTTTTATTTGTTACTAGTTAGATTGTGTTCTCTTGTCAACTAATCTTTTGTAAGTGTTTCCTCTCAAGTGTAATCTGGTTAGGTATAACATGGAACTGCAAACCTTGTGGTCTTTCAGTTCACTCAGGATGAACATTTTCCTTTTGTTTTGAGGCAAAGATATATTGGAAATATTTATTTATAAATATCAAATAGAACATAAATATTTATATTAAGCCATCGGGACAAATATATGTGCGCTTGTATATGTGTGTATATTTGTCCAGATTAATTTGAATCGTATGTAGTTGAGCACTCAGTTGAATACTGTGATGTATCTAGCAGCTGATCTCTTATAATAGCCTCATGTTACTACATCCTTTATTTATTTATTATTTAATAAGCTTACTGCACCAGTTTCTGCCAGGGAGCACAGCTGCAGAATAGCTGTTCCTCTCTGTGATGACAATGTATCCTGGCTACTTTTTCATTGAGTAATGAAGTTGTTGGGTATTTTGTGTAAGGAGCTTTTGTCTTAAATTGATAGATTGGTAAGTACGTAACAAAGATTCTTTAATTCCTGTCTCACTAAAAAACTTACAGTCCCATATTATAGAGGAACTACTCTTCAGAAAAGGTAGTGTAATAGTATTAATAGCAGTCACAAGCTAAAATCACTTATAATTAACATATACCACTTGCATACGACATGTTACTACTGTTAGATATCAAAATTGATTTTAATGGCAATATGCCTAATTATTAATGTCAGATGGAGAAGTACCTTCCCTGCGCACCACCCCCCCCCCCCCCCCCCCCCCCGCCTGCTCCAATGTTGTTTAAAGTGGCAAGAAAACACAGGCTTTATGTTTTCATTTAAATGAAATTTACTTGAAGTTGGAGGCTTGTATGTACCCAGGCCAATTCAAGATGCTCTGTTGTGATGGAAGTAAGCGGTCCTTGGAAAAGCATGTCCTACTTTTAAAAAACAGAATATATTTAATGCTACGTCACCATAATTGTTTTCACACCTTTTGCCCCCTTCCACTTGCTGATTCTTTCAAAATAATTACCATAGTACTAGTTGTATCGCTGCTATTTAGTAGCTGAAATGACACTACAAAGTTCAGGGGCTGTTTCATCAGGTGGAGTCTGTGCTCTTGCTGGCAGTAGAGTGAGATGTAAGTCCTCCACATCCTGTTGATTCATCTAGTACTAATGTTGGTAGTCATACTTATGGAATTTAACAACAATACTGTATTCCTTGTTGATCAAGATTGTACTTAATAGGAATAGAAATTGAGAATAAAAACTAGATTTTCTGCTTCTACCACCTTCCAATAGTGGCATTCATCCTTGTCAGGTTTGCCTGTGGGCTGGCATTAAAATAGGTCAACAGAAGTGAGAGGCTGAGGAAGGACTCATGAAAAGTACCATCACTGAAGATGTCTGGAACCCCACCTACCATCATCACTGACTAATGTGAAAGCTGTATTGTGTTCATACGTTGCCAACTGGCAATGTACGATAGGCTTTTCTTGTGGTTTTGGTTTTTGTCGTTGTGTCGTGTGTGTCCCCCCCCCCCAAAAAAAACCCACCCCAACTTGGCTAGTAATTTTACTTTAAAAATTAGAACAATCTCCATTTCAATATACAAAACAAATTTCAGAATCTTCTTAAATATAGTCTTAAAAAAAAAAAAAAAAACAACCAAAAACTCTTGCCTGGATAACTGTTGTACATGTGTGTTTTCAAACCGAAGTGCTGCGTTTGTTAATGGATGATATAAGTCTCTGTCTCTGAATAGCTCAGATATCCACACAGTTGAGGATCCTAAACAAGTATATCTGAATTGGACAATTACTGATAGCTATTAGTTTGTTCGGTTCTTCCACTTTGTTTAGTTATTCCTCAACAGAGTAAGGAAATTGAGACAGAAATATGGTCATACTCCAAAATAGCTGGTATAATCAGAAAACTGAACTTTTCTCTGAGTAATGCTCTAACTTGTATGTATAACCATTGCTACTATTACTAAGTGAATAAATAATGTTGCTGTAATCCTTCAATCTTATTTTAGGTCAAAGAAAAATAAGACATAAAAATAAACCCTTAGCCATCTAGAATCCATGCACTCAATTAATGAATGTAGATTAAAAATAATATTTTGGGATAAAGCAAGAAGTCAACAGTTCTTGATTATAAAATACCTATGTTTTCGATTTTGTGCCGCTGGTTTGTTGGTGGGCTTTTTTTCCCCTTAAGGTATCCGCAGGAAGAGCATAAGGCCTAAAATTAATTTTTATTTTGTACTTTGGCGCACAGCTAAATGCGCACTGGAGGTCAAGAACTCTTTTCTCTTTATTTGCAATAACTTCTCAAGAGTCTATGCTGAAAAAAAATAAATTCAGCCATAAGACCTTTCAAAATGGGAACTTCTTCCTGCAGTGAGTAAAAGTTCCCATCGAAGACCCAAGTGCTCATGATATGTCTAAGAAGTCCTGGGATCATAATTTATGGCTCATGAGTTTTTCTTCCTTAGGTATTTTTTCAGAATAGCTTTCCCAAAAGTAGAAAAAAAAAAAAAAAAGTNGAATAGCTTTCCCAAAAGTAAAAAAAAAAAAAAAAAAGTAGGTTTTTGTTTTCTAAATGCTCTTTCTTCACTAGACCTTTTTTCTTTGCAAACCTCGTTTTTGCATGTTTCACAATATTGAAGCGTGTGTAGGATAAACAGTTCTGTCCAGCGTTTTGGCTTATATCTTTTTATTGATGGTAGTTGTGGTGTGACTCGAAACGATGATTTGTAAGAAATCATGCAAGAAGGCCTTCTGTGTGTGAATGTTTGGAGGAAAAGCCAGCTATTCATCAAAGTAAATGGTGTTTGTGCTCCTAAAGTGGAAGTAAGAGCATGAGGCGTAATCCTATGTTTCATGTTTGTTTATTGCCTTTGGACATCCCAGAGTCTGTTTTAAATTGCAAAATGTTCAGCTGAAAAAATTCCATTTCAAAGCCAAAACTATACAGCCAAATTTAACAGTCCTTTAGCTGAAACCTTGTTGAAACACCCTATTTCCCTGCTATTATCGATTAGAAAGAAAAAATAAAATCGCTTTTAAAGTTTTATTTTATCACTCGGTATCAATTTTTATTTAAATAAAAGACTAGAACATGGCTTAGATGTGTACAGCTATTTTGTGTAGTTCTTAATGAAAAACTAAAGGTTTTAAATTCTAAAACTACCTTTTTTTTAACTGGTTGCTCTAAAAGAGCATTAAAATAGATATTTAAGTAGCTGACATTCATATATCTAGAAGTATGTAATGGTAACAATTTTTTTTTTTAATTAACCCCTTTGCTATTGCATTCTTTCTTATACTCATGCTAATTTGATTTTAATATTGTCATTTGTCTTTCAAGGAAACTTAACAATAGCATTCTAGTTGAATGAAAATCTATGCAGTGCTATTTCAACATATGCTGAATGAAATGGATCTCTAAGTTCACCTTCATACTGTATTAGTCAGGGTGCATTCAAATACTACCTATGAAACGAGTGTGCATTTTCTTGTGCTTTTAATTTTACCAGCCCATTGGATGGTAGGACTCTTCAGTTTAAGGCCCAATTTAAAGTTTATTATATGGAGCTTGATGTTTTTTCTCTACCTTTATATAACAGAAATGCTTTTAAAACTGCATATAGTTCCAGGAGGGAGGATGAAGTGAGCACGTAGAATCCTTCAATATCAAGATGTGTGCTTGAGGCTTAGCAGTTGTATATAACTTAGTGTCTATTGAGAATGCTTTGCAAGAGCTTTCATAACTAGGAGAATAAAAATTAAAATTAAACAGGGATAGAGAACAGCTTTAATTACATTTGAGTTGAGTGATCTCATCCAAGTAGCAGCTAAGCTGGAGACATCTATAGTACGAAGAATGAACACCTTCATCTATGTAAGATTGGATTAGACAGCCAATTTATGCAATTTTATAGTTAAGCCAGATCTTCCAGATAATGTAATTTCATGGTACACCACTTACTACAGTTTATTCTACTACCTTCATAAGTTTTTAATTGATGTACAACAGCTAGCACCTATATAATAGTTATTCTTGACTTGTACATAATCATATTTCTTCTACATTTCAGTTTTACAGGTACCAGTACAGTGGGAAAAAGAAGCATGAGTCCTATTCAGGAAGAAACTGGTTCTGATGATATGGAAGAGGGAGAAGGCCAAGATTCAGCGTACGATCAGACAGACTCCTGCACAGAGTCCCTTCCAGATGGTAAGAAGAGAGCCAAAAAGTTCAAAAAGATCAAGACAGAACAAGTTCCAGCAGGTAAGAGCAATGTTAGTGCGTGTGGTTTTCTGTTCTGTTTGGGACTACCCTAGGCCTGAACAGAACTGAAGTTGTTTTCTTGAATGTCTTAACTTTTCTGGACTTCTGTGAATGTAATGCAGTAAGTCACTGTTATAAGTTATTTTGCAGTAAGTTATTTAAACTGAAGACTGCATCATACAAAAATTGTAAAAACAAAACCCCAGAAAATACCAAACTCAAAAAACCAAAAAAACCCACCACAAACAAACAAAACCCCACCTGAGACCAACCAAAGGAAGCAGGATGTAGTTGATATCTTACTTGCTTACTTTCTTCCTTAAAATAAAGCTCTTTGAATATTTTTAGCTGTTCTTAATCCTCTCTTTTTTTTTTTTATGCAGCTGTCTAGTTAAGGTTACCCAATATATTTTGCATATCGTAAGCAAAATTGAAGGAATTCTGGAAGTAGGATTCTAGAGTAGATTACCCTGTTAATCCAACACCTTACAACAAAATGTATGGTTAACTTAATGTGAACGTTTTCCCTTAAGCTTGATTGGATGGAGCCATGGCATAATCAACTGCACATAGCTTGACCTGCCAGATGTGTGTCATTACACAACCTCTGTTGCTTGCAAATGAGTTCATTTTAATAAACTTACCTGCTGCTCTAAAAGCTAATATATGTGCCCTTTTATTTATCACTTTAAGACTATATATCTTGATAATATTGTACTAACATCCCTTGTTTACAGTTGTTTGTGAGATAAGATATTTCTGAAAGTTGGAAAAGCAATGGGATTTCTCAATCTGGTCAGACTATTATTTACCTCGACAATTAAGACAAGACTTTGATAGTCTACCTGCCTGCCCCTCACCACTCCTTTGGCACACCTCTCGCCACAGTGCTGTTTTAGGTTGAGTGCAGTTTGGCCCAGTCAGACTGCTGTTTTATATCCCTTGGTATAAATAACTAGGCTGCAACTCTACTGAAACCCTTTCCTCTCTAGAACATTTCCTGAGAACGTGTCCTGAGAATTTCTGAGACACCTCCGTGAAGGAGTAAGTTGCCAGACAAGTGCTGATCTACTAAGCTCTTCAACTAATGCAAGCCTTTTAGCTTTCTGGGTGCTTTGCATTGATGAATACTTAGCTGTGGGTTTTTTTCTGGTAACACTTGGCAAGACAGTGATGAAAAGTGAGTGTGTCTAAAATCCCTTCCAAGCATTTTGGACGGGTGGATCGTAGTCACCGTTAACAGTTCTTGCAGTCTGCCACATCCTCTGAATAAGCCTTTGCTCCTTTGAAAGGCTTACTGGACCGTAAGCAGATCATTCCCATTTCATAGACTGCTAGTTGTTGAAGCTTAAGGAATCTCGCTTTCAGGAAATGCAGATTTTGAAAAGTAGAAGAAATAGTAGTTTTTTGTTGTAAAAGTGTCAAATCGTGGATTTGCCCAAGAGATAGAAAATTCATAAAATACAGAACAGAAGAAAATAAATTTTTTTCTTTTTTATTCTGGTTTAGAACTCACAATGTAATGCCTGAAAAATCAGTAGTGTTTCTAATACAAATTATAAACCCAAATAATCTTTTTATTTCTTCTAAAAACTGTTTTGATGTATACATTAGTATCTGCAGTGTTCTGTGTGGTGTTTGTAACTGTAGCCTTTATTGTTCATTATTTGGTTGAAGGCTTTTCACCTAGGGTTGATGTAAGGAGGTTTTTGCAGACTTTAATACCTACATATTTTTTAGCCAGAACTGTATGTCTGACTGAACAGAGGCAGGTGATAACCAGATGACTATGTTTCACGTAATATTTTTGCTATGTTGTGTGAGTTATTGCTGCCTGTACGAAAAAAAAGAAAGTCATTAAATAACCTTAGGTCACATGAATTTAAACCTCAAAAGATTTGATTTTTATTGATCTATTTATTGTTGATTGTATTTCAATTTTTGTTAGTAATTTCTTGCAGAAATGGATTAGACTATATTAAAAAATATAGTTATTATTGGTCATCTGGAGCACTGTCTGTATTGAACTATATTGAAATACTAATAGTTAAAACTTCATTTCGATATCTGCTCTAGCCACTTTTATCCAGAAAGTGGTTTTGTATACCAAGCATCCTTTCTCCTGATTTGGTAGAGTAAAATCTTTAATATCTGATTCAAAAGCTGTGCTTGGAAATCACTTTCTTCTTGTAGTTCAATAGGGCAGTTGGACCATGCAAGCATATGTGGAAGGACAAGACTGTCTACTGTAATTCCAAGTATAAAATTCATGCTGTGTATTTGGCATTACGGAAATATACATTATTGGTATTAGTGTGATTCCTCTTTCTTCTCCCATTAATTTGGACTGGAAATACTCTTCACTGTATTAACTGCCTTAAACAAGAATAACTGGAAGTGCACTTGGAAAGATAGTATTATTTAACTTTATCATCCCAGTTATTGCAAAAACAAAATTACTTGGATTAAAAATATTCATTAATTGGAAAATATAATATTTATCATTTGGGTAAGAAACATTAACCATTTTTTTTTCCTTCTTTTCAGTGCCTACTCATAAACAGTCTCTCGGTTTCCCTTTGTAAGCATTGAGTTGCCAGTACTGTATCTAGAGCCTCGCTCTAGGGGAGAAAATATGTCTTTACGCTCTGAAAGAATCAAAATAGTCTTGATTTAATTTTTATTCCTTTCAGTGTTTGTATAGTGAAGTCTTTAATATATTGTTCCGTGACTCTGTCTTTTAGGAAGTCTCACAAGCAGTTCCACTGGAATTTTTGAAGTTCCTGAAACATGGTAGGAAACAACTGCCTTAACAAGTGGAATTGATTGAAAGCAGTTGCAAGAATACACCTCTTGGAAGCCATACTTTATTTAAATAAAGTGGTGTTAACAGAGCAGTATGTGTCCTGAAAATCAGTTTAATTATTTTAAACTGTTTATTGAACAATCACTGTCAATTTTACTTGTGTGTATATTAACTAGTATATGATTCGTTGTTGATCATGTGAAATCCTTGCTGTCGTAAATGATGTTAGATTTAAGAAGCAAGACTAAATGTATTTTTGTCACCTACTTTGGCATGCTGGCTATGAAATGTACAAGAAGAACTGGCACTCTATGATTTCGTGCTAGGCTGTTTCCTGTGCTTGAGGGGAGTTACCACAAATCTCCTAATCTTTAGCTATTTTTTCAGGCAATGTCAGTATGCTGTCAGCATTCTTCAAACAGGTAGAACTGCAGTTTCGCATACTGCTTTCTACCAGTTACTTTATCTGGAAATCTTTTTTAGTTTTCCATTCTCTACCCCCCACCCCCTGTGCAGCCAGTATTCATCTAATTACCAACTTTACACGTACTTTTCAAAAACCTGTATCTTGTAAGTTTCTCAAACATGAATTTCCTGGTGGGAGGCAGTTGTTCTTTGTTTTCATATCTATTGCTGTTTTCACTCTGAAGTCTTGATCTTTTTTCTTCCCTCCTCCTTCCCCAGCTTGTGGGGTTTCTGTAAAAATGTTTTTGGTACCTGTGACAAACCTGCTAACTGCACCAGCCCTTTATTTGTTTAAAAAAGGATCTGCATTAGTAGATTTGAGAAAATGTTTGATATTTAACATTTTTGTATCATGGAAATAAAACCAAAAGATGTATTTCCATAAAATGAAAATTAAAGACATTTTCTTAGGAACTGGTTCGTTTTTATTTATTAGCTTCTGAAATGTTTTCAGTGAACATAATATAACAATTTTTTTGTCACCCTGTGATTAGCAGACCCTTTTGGTCCATGGACT
This sequence comes from Himantopus leucocephalus, assembly GCA_003993805.1. Lineage (NCBI taxonomy): Eukaryota > Metazoa > Chordata > Aves > Charadriiformes > Recurvirostridae > Himantopus > Himantopus leucocephalus. Next base: position 2,915,274 of record RSEF01000014.1, read on the forward strand.
ACTTTCAAGATATTTATGAAATGTAATGAAGAAAAGCAAGCCTGTTGTCATAAGCTTTAAATTGCTATGCATTTCCCTTGGAGGGTGGGGAAAAAAGAAGGAAGTTTCACAAATCAGCGAGTTCAAAAACATTGCGGTGGAAGAGTGGAATATTAAGAAGGCTTCATCAGATTATATTTACATTAGACTGGGAACCACTGTCATATAAACAACACCATAACCTGTTTGAAGGTATGCCAAAAATGTGTGAGTTCTTAAATGATTGTGAGAGCTATCTTGAACTTGCATTGCAAAGGGGGAAAGAATTTAAAGATGTTAGACGTGAAATGTTTTATTTCTAACTTTGGAATACTACCAGAAGTAGTATAATTAAGTTGTTGGTTTTTATAATTGCAGCCATATCATCATATTCTCACACTAAAATGTGGGAAAGACAGTGCTATTAGTGATGCAAGAGGAAATTAGGAACAGAACTCTTCTGCCCTCAAGGATCCAGAGACTCATGACCTTAGAAGTAAATACTTAAACGCTTTTACCTTGAGTATCCACACCTACAAATAAACTGCAAATTTAGTTCTCTGAATATATGCAACACTTGTATAAAGTTGTATAAAAAGTAAAGTTGTATAAAGTATTCATATCTTCTGGAGGTGATTCAGGTAATTTATATGGTGTTCTAGCCAAATGTTGGGGGGGTGTTGTTAACTGTGTATCCTGAAGAACTGGCATGTCATGATTTGCGAGGGAACTTAGAATCATGATGTCAAAAGGATACAAAAGCATTTAAAGGGATTGTCACAGGTTGAGGCACGGAAGTCTCTGCTCAAGAGCTATAGAGGCCGGTGCTGCTGAAGAGAATCCACCCGAGGTCTTTACCTTGAGGCCATTAGGGTCTGTATGGTACCGACTTCGCTCTCAAACAGCAACACTTGTATATCTGCAGGGAAAATATAAGTCTTAATTGCATTACAATACGATCCCTTAAAAACTTGTTTCTTCAGAGTAGGCCATGTATATCCTTCTCTAAACTACAAAGGTTAATAGATATTCCCACTATTTCTACCCTCCTCCCCTCCCAAATTGTCACTTTGAGGAGCAGGATGTTATTTATCTCTAGCAGTAATTAATACCTCTACAGAAAATAGTGTTCTTCGTTTTCTAGTCCTGTGTTTGATTTTGCTAGTTAACACCTAGGTAAGCTAATAAAATGTGACTGGATGTGGGGCTATAATGTTTATAATACTAAGTTTGGGTGGGGAACTGTCAGGGGTCAGTGACAGATGGTGTCCTAAGAAAGAACTGGCCCCATTGATACCACACAAAAACTCATTATTGTGTGGGGTTTGGTACACTTCCCTTTGTTTTAAATGAAATCATTAATTCTAGAAGGGAAAGAATGTAGCTTCTTAAATTAGATCCACATTTGTTTCCTAATGTAGGTTTAAAATATGTGCATGTATTTTAGATCTTTAAGGCATTTGTTTCTGAGAAACAAAGCTGTCATCACAGCTCCGCAGGGCTGTGGATGTTCCCGGTTTGATGTGGGGGTGTCTGTGTGCTGCTGCGGGACTCCAGAGGTTGGGGGAGCCATGGCCCTGGCTGCCTCGCCACGGGGCCACCATGGCTGGCCAGCTGCCCAGGGGCTAGGGCTTGGCCCAGTAAAAAGTCAGATGCATTTGTGTAATACTTTGATTTAATTACTTTTTTTTTCTTCCCCCCCACCCCCCTTCGCTTTTTCTCCCCGGTGTGTGGGGGAACCCACGGATCTGTTCAATTTTACAGCTATTGTTTTGCTTTGTAGTTGGAGGAGCAGCGATGGCTGCGCCTGGTTCAGCGTCCTGCACAATTGCGCCTGGGCGGGAGGACCCTCTCCTGTCCCTCGGGTTTGGCGGCGGTGGCTGTGGCGGCGCGGCCGCCCCTCGCCCCTCAGGGCCGGTCGGGCGCGGGCGGGGCGGGTCCCCGCGCCGCGGGGTGGCGGGAGCCGGGGCTGGGCCGGGCTGAGGGGGAGCCGGGGCCGGTGAGCCCTGTGGGGCAAGGGGCTGCAGCCGCCGTGAGGGTTATTTCTGCCTCCAGCTGTGTAGACCAGCCAGCTTTACCATGCTGTTCGTAGTACTGGAGTGAAAGATTTTCTTCAGCAAACGGCCAGGGGCTTGACTGTAACTGGGTGTCCCGGGGACGGTTGTCCTTGCCTGTGGTGAGGTGAGCAGTGGCCTGTTCCTCGCCGTGGGCTGTGAGGTGGGGAGTTGTGAGCTGCGTGAGGGTCGGGGTGGTGGGGACGCTAAGGAGGATATTCGAAGTGGCAGACAACAGTATAGAGAAGTGCTGGATGTAGGGGTTGAAGAAAATGAGGAGTTCCCTTGAAAAAATGAGGGAATTTTGTGAGTAAAGTTGAGAAGAAAAGATGAAGACTCGGGAGCGTAGACCTGAATGTGAGATGATCTGAAGAAATGGTGTGGAGAAATACGGGGGAAGCCTATCTCAGCAGGCAAATGAGGTAGGTGGGCTGAAATCCTGCCTCTTCAGAGGAATGTGTTTATTTGACTGAAACTTAAACTTGATAATGATCATTTATCAGTGGTGATTGAGTGCTTTGTTGTTTGCATCAGAAAGCAAGTTAGAATTGCATTTAAAGTAAAAATTTTCAAATCCATCTCAAGCATTTATGGGTGAGAAGTATTAATCTATGTCAGAATGCACAGGATTGACAGCGTGGCGTATAGGAAGTTGCTGGTAGGCAAGAAATGTGGAGAAGGTGGTAACTGTGTAGAGTTAAAAGGGAAAAGCGTCAGTGTCCCTGTAGCATGGGTTTGAACAGGGACAAGTAAGAGAGAAGGAAGGCAAAGGGAGAATGAACTATCCCACGTAAAATTAAGGTTGCTGGCAGTGCAATAACCTGTTCTTGGTCCCAGTTTTGAGCTTATGGTTTGGAGTAAAAAGCTGAAGGCTTCAAATGATTTAGATGGAGGACTAAATTTAACTATCCGTCTAGTGGAGAAACCAAGAGAGAGGTAGAAAGCGAAAACTTCCTGTGATTTTGGGAAAAAAATAAATGTTCTAACTCTTTCTTTTTTTAAACCTTTGAGTTCTGTCATGGTGCCTGTAAAAATGTCTGGTACTCTGAATGTTCTGTATCTTTAAATCACATTAAACATAATGCAGACAAAAATGTCCTCTGCAATTGAGCTTCAGAGCATACGCAAGAAGACTCTGGTAATCAAAAGTCCTTGGCTTCTGAGGTCTTTAGACTATTGCCAGCTGACCAGATGTGTACATTGAAGAAGATTCCTCAAGTTACTCCACAGTATGTTTAGTAAATGAATAAACACTTACTTGTCTGTATTGTAGTGTTGTAGCTTTAAACTTACACTAAACTAACATTACCTGTGTGCTTTACAAAAATACTGCCACACTTCCATTGGATGAGGAGCAGTAGATGGTGGGTTAGGCTGGGATTTATAGGGTCCTTGTACTCGTAATTAAGATGTTTTTTGCTTTAATAGATATGCATGAAGCACCTTCAAAGATATTTGGTATGATAAGCATATTGTTTTTCACTAATAATGCAGTGTTATAAAGAGATGATTTACCAGAGAATTTCACCTCAATGTTACCAGAGTCCTTCACATGTAGGCTAATAAGCGTTTCTGCTAGATTGTATCATGCTAGCCTGGGCTTTCTAATTGTTGTTACTAAAATAGCTTAAGGAATGGTTGTGGTGGTACTAAATGACCAGCCTGTGAAGAAGTAAATGGGAAGTGTTTGTACTGGTAAATGAGGTGCTGACTGAAATTTTTAATATTTCATTCTCCTGAAACAGATCACTGTATTTTTGATACTTTAACCATTTCTTAATTGAAGTAAATTTTTCGATCTCTTCTAGAGGGCACAACTCTAAGGAGTTCTGAAGTGGTTATAACATCTTAATAATAATTTCTCATGTATATTTGCAATTATGCACGGGGGACTGTTTGAGACTTATACTTTGGTTTGAATAATGTCCAAGAACAGGAATTTAACATCTAATTGATCATCTAATACATGTCTACCATGAAATTTGAGGTAAGTGATCAGTAGGTTTCAACAGAATCACCTTTTCTTCCAGTGCTTTGTCTCCTCGCATGTCAGCAAAATGGTCCTGTCCAGGGGATTTTTGACCTTTGTCTGCAGGCAATAGTGCAAACCACCACCCCCCCAACAAACAGCGAACAACCTGTCCTAATGTGGTACTTGCATAGTACATCAGATACAAAACACCAAGTATTATCATGGTCCCATTCAAAGGCCTTCAGCTTGGAACTTTATAAAGTATATGTAAATGTAAACATAGTCCTGTTGCCGAAAAACAAAGCCAAGTGTACAGAAGGGAATGCTGTGTTAACAGATTGATAGTTGAATAATAGTCTGACAAAGGATGTGCCCAAAGTAAAATGGAGATTCAGCAGCAGAATTACTTGTTTGGTACACTTTAGTCTTGTTATGCCTTGCATTTTGGTTTTGGTTTGGTTTTTTTTGAAGGAGAGAGCAGGAAAAATTAGACTAAATACAAACTAAATATGAAACAGTATTTTAAACTTACAGTTTTAACAAATACTTATTTTCCTTACAAGTACTCTGAAAGACATTTTTAAACACTTATGATGACAGTAGTAATATGCTGATTGAGTACAAGTTCTAGCTCATACTAAAATCTAAATTTAATGTAGCTTATCTTAAAAACCTTAAAATAGCTACAAACTCTAAGAAACTGGGTATATAAAAAGACTAAATAATAGAATGATGCTTAATTTAATATGTTTCCATACTAGTAGTACTCTAAGTTTTTCACCTTGGAAGGAATCTCTAAAAGAGATACTTCTAAAATTATTACTCCCAACATATAAAATAAGTTTAATAAGTAACAGTAGAAAATAGCACTCTTCTGAGGAAAGTGCATGATTTTTCATGGCAAAAAAGGGATGCAGTGTTATAAGAGGATTCCCAGTTATAGTCTGACAATTTTCAAAGACCTGATGAATACACAGACTCAGGTCTGTGTTTTTAGAAGAGAACTCGTCTGGTTTCTTCTTGTGTATATGATACGTAATCTTAGGGTATGTATGTTACGCGCAAGAGCTACAAGCATTTATGCACGTGTTCCGGTATCTTAAAAAGCAGGCTTTCTTACTCTGTCTTGCCAAAACATGCCCTCAGGCCAATGTATTTTAGTGGAACAGAAGATTTTCTATCAGGAGGTGCTTTTCAGTCTAGCATAGATGTTCTTTTGATTTAAATAAGGAATTTGGAAAGTTCTGTATTTTGCTTCTGCAGGAGTTAGATGAGACAGAGTTGTGATATGTTCTGAATTCCAGTTTCTTAAATAAAGGTAGTTCCCTGCTTTCCTTCCCATGCATGCTTCAACAGTTTAAGTTAATGCACATCAAATTTAACCACGGCTACCACATTCTCATCTATTTCTATTTACTAAAATGCTCACTCATGTTAAAGAAACCAAACGCTTTCTTGTTCCTTGAGTATTTTCCTGAAAATCAAACACACACACAAACACAGCTGTACTATTGCATGTAGAACTCTTTGAAAAATGTTTAATGTTTACACTACATATAGTTGTACTTGTGTGTATATTTCTTTTATATTTAGGAATAAATTATTGGGATAAAATACTGAACATAGAGTACAAGTTGAAATATAGGCATACAGTCTAAGGTAGATTTGTGAACTGTAATCAGTATTTACATCTACATTACTCATTTTTGGCAAATAGATTTCAGCTTGTTTCCCTCTGCAAGAACTGAAATTATCACTGTGTTTTGAAATTGCAGTCTCTCTACTTCTCACAGGCTGTTTTATGACTCAGGCAATCTGTGTAATCTCAGTGTATTAATGGATAGAGCACTCCATTTCCACATGCAGACTATTTACATGAAATGGAACATAAAATTAATAATCTGGCATGGTGACTATTTAACATACTGCAAAGGATTGTGGAACCAATGTGTGGCTGTTCAGCCATGCTACCACCAGTGCAAAGGAATTCCTGCAAGCCAAGGCTAGAGGCACTGCCAAACTGCTCATATAACAGCCTGAAGAATAGTACATTGTCAAACATTATAAAAGCTACAGAAAACTAGAAGAGATTTTTCGGTGGAGGCTGAAAAGCTAACACAAAAACTAAAAAATCCTGAAACATACTAAAATAAAATGGACAAAGGATATCAGTAAACATGTGAAGTTAGTTAATTGTTAGAATTTTGAGTACATCTTAAATAGAACTGAAAAGGCTTATGCAGATAAGACCTCATGTAAGCAGTGTTTGGTGATGCCCTTTGACGAGGAAATTACTAGTAAACATTTAAATGTGACACTAGATTGACCAAATAAAGGCTAAAAGTGTTTTCATGTTTTGTCATACAATATGCATCTATATTAATAGTGCGAAGTCTTAAGTGTTGAGTACTCAGCTGGACCACAGGATATAGATGTTCTACACTGGAGCAGAATCATACCTTTAGGCGTCTTGTCCTTGTTAGGGGCAATTAATACAGTCACACACATGTTCTGTAACTGCATGTACCAGTCTAAGAAGCTCTACGGTTACTACTTATTTCCCATAGCTTTTCTGTTAAATGCCAAAAGTTGTGGTATTTATATCACAAACCTTTACACAGTATCTACATCTTTTAATGCTAAAAAACAATATACAAATGTTTAGTCAAATAGATACTGGAAGATGAAAGAACCAAATGGTTTGTATTATGCAAATTCCTTTCCTTGCTTCTTTGTACATTCTTAATAAGAACCTGGGCACCTCATTTAACCATTTAATTTTAGTTTGTAAAAGTGATCGATATTTTCTTATCAAGCATTCCTGCTAGATTTACTATCTGTATGTTTCTTTGGGACAGCTGGAAGAGTCTATATATAACTCTTAAGTTTTTCAGTTTTTTGCTTAATTTTCAGTTTAAAGATAATTGCTGAGTGTTACCGGATTTTGGAGAGGCATCACTAAAACAAGACATGTTTGTCTTAGCAGTCTTCTTTGAACAGAATGTTCAATTTCTATTCCATTCTGGTTTTTTGGGGGGGGTTGATTGTATTGCAAGGCACATTCTAAAAATAAAATATGAAACCGTGTTGTGTAGCTCTAAATGTGAGTATTTCATGACTGCAATCAAATGGGTATATGATACGAACAGGAAGAGTAAGGCAAAGCATTGGCATCTCAGTACTGTGGGAAACAGAACAGAATAAATGATCTTTTTGGCTTGTAAGTCTAACTGAAGTTTATTTGCTAGCAGTCCAAGTGTAGAAACTTCTGGGAAAAAATAGCGAGAAGCTGACACTCGTCTAGTGTTCTGAGTAACTTAAGTGCTAGCTAACTCATGTTCAGGAAACTTGGGTTTGGTTTTTTTTTGGTGTTTGGGCTTTTTTTGGGGTTGGTTTTTTTTTTTAATGCTAAAATATATTTGCACGTCAGATTTGGAGTTGTGTCTGGCAAAATGGTGAGGTGATTTTCAAGTTTCGTTTAAGAAGTGAGTTGGTTTCCAAGTTTAATATAGTCTAACATAGAAAAACAAAAAGTAAAAATGTTTACTGTAGTGAGATGGAAATACAGGGACATTTAGTAGATGAGAAAAATTTGCAGCACTGTCGCATTACCTTTTACATTTTTTCTATTTTTCTCTATTGCTGCTCTTGCTCTGTGTATTCTGAACCTAACAGAGGTTAGATCTTTACTTAACAGAGATGGTTACTCCATAGATTAGAAGAGCCATACTAAGATCTATCCACATCCAAAATAAAAAAAATTCGTTACACTGAATTTTCAAAGCTTGTAGTGCAAGCAGCACAGAATTATCACTGTAGATAACAAGCTGACAGAGTGCTGCCGTGTTCCAGACTTTTTTCTGTGGAATAGAAATCGGAGTGAATGATCCTAAGAGAAAACCTGAACTATGCCACTGATCCCTTTGGGTGGGTGGATCCATTTGAGCATGCTCTGGCGGGCTTTTAGGTAACTGAAATTAGTACTGGAAACTGGAATGGAAAAAATGGGTAATATAAATAAGTTAAAGCATCCATAATCATAGATACACAGCATCTGCTTAATAATAAAACCAAAGCGGGAACTTAACAACCCTTATAAAATTCCAAATGTCCAAACAGAAGAATAATTGGAGAATTTACATAGTTGGGTTGAAAATCTTGAGTGCTTTACTTATATTTCATTAGAAGTAGGTACTGGCTTAGTGATTAAATAATATTATGCCACATTCAAAAGCACGGTCTCCCACTCCCCCTTCATTTCCTGAAGTTTGAGCCCTGTTTAAATCACTGTAAAACTGCTTGACACTTAATCATATTCTGACATGCCAGTTCATGCACTTCTCTGGGATCCAGCTCACTCTCACGTGTCTGCAACTGTCTCACACCTTTCATGCTGTGAAAGACTTTTTTTTTTTTTTTTTAAGCACTGACTTGACTGGGAGCTACAAATGCAAGCCTCAGAGTTTAAGCAGCTGCAGAAGTTCCCTTGTACAATGCCCAATTCTCATGCAGTACATGCTGCTGAATATTATATTTTACAGAATCTTAAACTTGGAAGCTGAAAAGCTGCTAGAAATCATTTGTCTGAAACTACAGTAATTCTTCACAGAGTGATTTGTCTGTATTCCACCCTGGGATATTTATCTGAATTTTAACACTGAAGTGCATGGTTGGTGGGAATCTGCAGGCATTTTGATCTGTGTTTTTATATGCACTTACATCAGATTTTGTCACAAATATGAATGACTACTTCTTCTCATTTAGTTAATTTATATTTCCACTGTTCTGTGGAGGGTTATACAGCAGCATAAAACTTGCCCTGAACAGTTCACAAATGTCTTTTCAAACTTACTGTGGAATAAGATCCAGTTTAAGGGATTCCCTACTTGCCTTCACAGTGCTTTTAGTTCTTGCAACACGATCTCATTCTCAAAAGACAGAAATCTTCCTTGATTGCTGGAACTATATGTAAATAGCTATGGCTGGGACACTTTAATAGGTATCTTATGACAATGCATATAGTTTGTAATAATATTTATTAAGATCTAAATTGCATAACCAGTACAGACAATGGTGGCTGTAAACACAGATATTTTTTTTCCATAGTGGTGATAATATGTTGTGTGGATTTATTTTGTATTTAAAGAAAATCAGTCCAATCTCAGAGATTAAACATTGTTTTTTTTTCTGGGGTACCTATATTTAGCCATGAGCTGGATAAAACTTCCCTCCTGAAAAGTCTGCGTTTTTATGCTTGTGTTGTATTAGCAAAGCTCATTTAAGTTAAGCTAATATTTTCATTAGTTTAGACTTAATATTTGTGAATTTCAGACCGAGTTCTGACATTCTTTCTTCCTGACAGATAAAATTCTTCTGATTTTGACTTAGTCTTTATACAGCTCCTGGGGTATATCTCAGGATATTGATTTATGTGGGGTTGGACAGTGCATAGAGTGAAGCTCAGCCACTCAAACCTACAGAGGTTTAAAGTTTCCTAAATGTGAATTTAATATTGTATTTAGCTAAAGCTTCTGGTTGAGGATAGTTCTTTAGTGAACCTGTGAAGGTTTATGGCATTATGAGGGGAAACAGTACAGTATTTCCTATTTTTGCTAGCTCTATATAGAGTAATTGCTCTGGTATTTTACTGGCACTTCTCTTCTTTCAACTTACCATAAAATCATATCACAGAGAACTTCACATTTTCCCAGCAAACTAAAATGAAAAATTTTTGATAAATCCTGGGGGTGGACTGACCCCAGCATTTAATCTGATTGATATTGTAGAGTTGTTTCACTGCCACAAAGCTGGAAGAGGATGCTTTGCTTAACTTTTATGTTTCATTAGTGTAATATAAGTTTATTCTATTGTTTTGTTTTGTTCTGTTTTTCTTCCCTTTAATAGCCACCTAAAAGGAACAGCCACTGAAATGCCAAAAATGAGGATGAATGACACATTGTAAGGAAAGAGGCTCTATGCCAAATTCCACACATTTACACTGCCAACATTTGTCCACAATGTTGGCAAAGTGGAGAAACACTTCTGAGCTGCTCTGTTATTTATGAGACAGATAATTTTTTTTTTTCCCCCCTGGTAGGACAGCACTGGATAATCTGATTTTTTTTTTCACTGTCAGCTTAGTGACCAGTTTTTAGTGTGACATTGGGCAACTTGTTTTAACCCATCTATGTACCTTGTTTCTCCATCTGTAATATGGAGGTAATAGTTATGTATCTGATATTAGTACTCTGAGACGGAATTCAGTTAAGATCCAGGAGTATATTGTGGTTTTATGTGAGGCATTATTACATACAAAAAGAATCATTAGTTACATGAATTTAATGAGTACTTACCCAGGACGTTGTGAACTTTGTCCCTAAAAACAATACGCAGGGAATTAACTGTTTTTTCATGTATTAATTAGTGTTTGACAAAATCAGGTACGACAGTTTTCTTCAATTTCATTTGACAGATACGACCATACACACTTAAAGATATTCTGCCTCATTTGTCTTTCTGAAGTCATTCCAGGATCTGTCTTCACTGTGAAATAGTATGTTTTACCATCTTGGTCCTTTCTCTCCCCTCTGCCTCCCCAGTGTTATAATTAAACTATTATTCTGTGTTCTAATTAAATGCATAAGGACGGTGTTATGTAATAGAGTCTTAGTTTATGGAATGATTCCCCCTCTCCCTGCCTCCCCCCCGCCTGCCCTTTATTGTCCTGAAAAGACCTATAATACAGCTTAGAAGTTAGAAGTTAGAAATGTATGTTCATTCAGTGAGAATGTTAGTTTGAGCAATGTGTACTAAGTCCTTGTGCATGTGGAAATTAATTACTGTGTAAAAGATTTCATACCGAAGTTCATTCTGGGAAGTTGCTTTAGGCAAAAAAGACAAATTCTTACTTTTTGAAACGTTTTCACTGCAGTAACCAATGAAAGCATGCCTAAGTTCAAGCAGCTGAATATTCACTGTAAACGTAACCTGGGTAGTTACACTGTTACACAGAAACTGGTTTACTATGCAGCTTCAATATCACACAGGAATAACCCAGCTGGGATGAGACAGAGGAAATGAAGTAAATGGCTATTCTTTGAAATCATAGTCCATGTTTTCTTCGTTAATACTAAGTGCGTATTTGTGTAGAAATGGAGATCCACAGCATGGGACAGCATACCCTTTTCATCTCGGTATTTGTAGGAAAAGGCATTACTTTTCTTATTCCTTGAATAAATATGCAAAAATACTTTCCAGTGACATTCAGTATCTGCTACAGTTCTCTTCATATATTTTCCTGATCTAGTTTAAAGCTATGTAAGTTTAAAGCTCATGTAAGTACAAAGAGAAAGCTTTATCCTGTTTCATGTGGTCAGCATTGTTAGACATAGGAATCTCTTTCAGTTCCTATCTGGTGTATTTGGTTTTCCATAACAGACTGAGGTCCAATCTACCTATTTGTATTGCTCTGATTATATTCAAAACAGGGGTAAATGGAATATTTTTTTTGGGGGGGGGGGTGTTGTCGGTGGCTGGTTTTTTTTTTTTCCTTGAACTCTCCTGAGTAAAGGTATCTCCTTGCAGCAATCTAATTTGCCCTCCTCTTTTTGATTTTGAGTTTGTGTATGGAATAGAGAGCATACCAAAGAAGGAACAATGCTTCAATTATTTTTTTTTAATTTCAATTTCCATTTAGGCTCTCTTTGTATTCTTATAGTTTTATTTTTTTAAATAAAAATTTCAACATTATTTTCACTTTCAAGATTAATATTATTTTTTTTTTGTTTCAACAAAGTTTGTTCTATTTAATTCCAAAACAATGTTTTCTCTTGTGCTTTGTTTGGACTTACTAGGAATTCTAAGTAAAAAGTAGATTTTTTTTTTTAAAGGTCACGTACGTTCTGCCAACTAAGAATATTGTTGGTGAGCCAGATATCTCCAGGAGAAGGCTTATAAAGGTGGCTTGAAAGTGTCTGGAGTTTAGAGACCACACAGTATAGAAATTCATAAAATACATTATTTATGCAGAGAGAGAGAGTTCTTTGAGTACACAGAGAGAGTCTCTGGAGCTAAGAAAAAAAAAAGGTAGCAAACTCTAAACAATATTTTTAATTTGCTCAGGATATAATTTCTCCTGTATTATAGGCATTGCTTACAAAGTGCAGTATTCAACTCTGTAATAGAAGCATCTCAAGCAAGTCATCACTTGAACGTAATTTGGTCCAAAATAATTAAATTAGCCAAACTGCACATACATAAGTCACTTATACTTTTTTCAGTTACATTGTAAACCTTAAAAATATTTTTCTGTGACATAAATGTTGAATGTGTACAGTAAGAGAGGGATTTTTGTGCTAACTTCAGCATTTATAGTTTCCTGACTTTCAACTGACTTTTTTTTTTCCCAAATTGCAGTCTTAGATTGCCGCAACAGAAAATCACCTCTATAAACAGAAATAATGTAATTAAAACTTCTGTTTAAAAGCTTGTAGAATCTTTGTGTGCACAGTGATTTCAATTTCAGAAGTGAACAATTTAGTTTTCACATTTTTTCCTTTGTCCTGAAGGCAGAAGTAACATCTATTATTTTCATCAATGAGAGGGAGGTTGCAAAATTTGCAATCCCTCCCTCAGCTCCCAGAAGCCATTCTAGTAGGTGTTAGGCATAGATAAGCTTTAGGATGGGAAAGTTTGTATTTCTCTCAAAATTTTAAATTGGCTAAATGTGTTGCCAGACTTTTTCTTTCTGCATTAATTTGTCTGCTGTTTCTAAGCATGAGAAACACTTACAAATCTACTCCTAAATAAAAGACTGAAGTACTCGTATTCCAAATATAAGAGAAGGATTAATTTAGCTGAAACATCTAATTGAAGCTTCATCTAGTTGAAGCTACACATCAGTTTCAACAGGAACAAACCCTTCTGGAGGATGGTTCATCTCACGCTAGCACAGGTCTTCGGGAGCTGCCCAGCTCTTTTCCCGTCAGCTGCAGAGCAAAAGCAATGGTCAGAGCAAACTGGTCTTACCTTTAAATGACAATTTATTTGAGACGAATCTTACCCAAAGTGCCCAAACGGGAATTAATCAGAAATGGTAGCATGGTAAAAAGGTCAAGTCTGTGGCATCTCACAATCATGCTTTTAAATGCTTTTTTAATTAAAATCAAGATTTTAATTCTGTCTCTGAATTAATTAATTCTTTTTTGACTCAGAAGTAGTGCTTTTGCATCTGTAGTATGTCAGTGAGAAATATGGATGTCTGGTATGGAAAGTTTGGTACCTTCTGAGATACTGTGAAAAACCTGGATAACAATTGATTCTTGGTAACGTACAGGAGAAGCCAGACGGTATATGCTCTTCTACGCTAGTAGCAGGGGAAGAACGTATCAATGAAACAAAGTAAATAGTGCTGGTTCTTTCTCCTTTAGATTTTGCTGTTTGTTGTACATCAGTATTAATACAAAGAAAGTTAATTTGTAACAGATTATAAAAGCAAAGAGGCACCTTAATCATTTGTCTGCTAAGGAAAGACTTTTGGAAAGTCAGGAGTGTCATAAACATAAGTAAAACTGTAGGAAAACAAGATAGAGGAATAAGAAAGTCAACTAGGCATTGATTTTTCCGTGTGCTGTTAATATTACCTTTTTCAAGAAACATCTTTGCCTTCCCTAGATGTCATTGTTTCATTCTAAAGAACGAGTAAGAAAATATTGGAAAGAACAAGAAGAGCTGCTCTTGCACGCTTACGCTTGCATGTAAGCAAGGAAGTGCCTACAAGACAGCATTATGGAGAAATCCCCCAAACCCTCTCCAGGAACTCAACATTCTGGAGTTGATTTCCCAGCGTGCCTTTATACTAGTGCACACAGTATAGGGAATAAACAGGACGAGTTAGGGATCTGTGTGTAGTTGCAGGGCTGTGATGTTGTTGGGATCACAAAGACGTGGTGGGTTGGCTCCCATAACTGCTGTATGGCGGTGGAGGGATATGGGATGTTTAGAAAGGACAGGATGAGGCAGGAGAGTTGCCTTTATGTGAGCGAACCACTAGAGTGCATGGAGCTCTGCCTTGGGATGGATTAGGAGCCAATTGAGAGTTTATGGTTTAGGATTAAAGAGTGAATAGATCAAGGTGATGTTATGGTGAGTGTCTGCTATAGGCCACCTGGCCTGGAAGAACCAGTGGCTCAGGTCCTCTGCAGATGGGTAAGAGCAGCCTCAAGGTTCCAGGCACTGGTCCACATGCGGGACTTCAACCACCCCAATATCTGCTTACGCTCATGTAAGAAGGCTGTGCATTGACATAGATTATTCTTGAATGTATAGGAATATGATTTGTACTGTTGCTGCAAACAGAGGGACTTGGTTGCTTCAGGTTTTGTTCTTCGTACCCACTGAAACCTGACAGAAGTAGTAGTATGTGGACATGCATGTAACTTCACTATCAGAGGAGCTTCTAAAAAAAATATTTCTTGTCCCAGTGCCAGGCCGTTGGACTCTTGTGCGACAATGGGACAAAAGACATTGCTGGAAATGGAGTGTGGATGGGAAGCAACTCAAACACCTTGTGAAGCCTTGAAGGTAAAGAAAGGGGGGGATAGAAGGGACAAGCGTGATTGAGCAAGACTAATAGAATTGCAGTATTGAAACACCACCTAACATGCTTGTGTCAGTTCAAGGTTATTTCTCCTTAAATATGCAAAGAGGAGATTTGTTAATATAAAGTAAAACTACATAGAAATACTTTTTTTTTTTTTCTTTTAAGTAATCTTTAGTTAGTTTCTTTGGTGCAGATCACATAAATGGGATCAAGACTCCTTCCAAGATCAGGGAATAAGAAGATGCTACAAAGTATATTGTAGGAATTGTTCATCTTCTGTAAAGGAATAGCTACATCTTAGGTGAGCTACTCCTATGAAAATAAAAAGTATTAGGCTAACCTTTGACCCATGCAAACACTAAATTATATTGATTTTATGGGTGGATGTATGCGACTGAGTTGGACCTTGTGACTGATAATTCACTACTGTGAATTCAGAATGTTATAGGTGGATTCCCTTATGATAAAGGTATACATCAAAATGTGAGTGCAGTTAAAACATTAGAGTGATGGCGTAGATGATAGCAAGCTTTCCTTTTGATTTAAGGTAGTAGGCTGGAAAAGTGTATTTAAACCACCTATTTTAAATAATGTTTAAGTACAAAACAAATTTTCCTTGACAGTCTGATTCTTAACAATTATTAAAGCATCAAAATATGTAATCAATAAATGGGAATTAAGAAAATAGCATCCTCACTTGCAGAAGAGCCAAGGGATGTAAAAAGTTACTTTGTTTTAGGATGTTCTAATTAGGACATTAAGTCCACGGTTTGCAAAGATGCCTTGGTTTGACCTTCCTGAACATTTTTACTGGAAGCACATGCTGTTTTTAATATTTCTTTCACAAAAGCATACTTTAATTTCTTTGACTTCCATTTAAAAATTCTAAAGTACATCTTTGTGGACTTTGTATGTACTAAATAAATAAATGGTTTTTATTAAATGCATTTTAATAAAAAGACAAAATTAATATACAAAACACATGTTTTTAGGGTTGAGCTTAATTTTGCCTTTGCACAGGCCTATGTAAACCAATAGATCTTCAAAATGACTGGGCCAATAAATAATGGTATTTAATGAGATATTTGGAAACTAAATCAACTTCAGAGAACAAGTTAGAGGTCAAGCGTGCTGCAAACAGGTGCAATTTAAGTGGCTTGAATGGATTTGATTATTGACATTTCTTAGGAGGCTGAGACAGATAAAGCTTTTTGAAAGGCTATACGCAAGGCAGAATTGCCAGTATGTTTCTTCCCAGAATTTTAAGACATCAGTTTTTACCTCCCAGGGAAATTTTCTGTTTGAAATTTATAACTTTGCCATTGTTAAACTTGCCAATATTGTGTCACATTTGCAGCATGAAATTTACTAAGCTACCATGCGTTAGCTTGAACTATTTTGCACATATACAATCAGAAATTATTAAATAGGGTTTCAGTTAAACAATGTTTCCCTGACAAGCTTAAGCAAAATTTTATTTCAATAAAGCAAACCATTATGAAGCCATCTGTTTGAAAATGATCTAGAACTTTGAATGTAATATTTGTGTCTACATTACCTGTTACTGCATTGTTGACTCTTGTATTCCTAATTATGTGTAACCCACAAGCAGGGATATATAAATCTTGGGATTTATATACTAACTATCATATTTTTTTGTGAATATTTGTTTGCTGCTATAAATTGTCAAAACAAGAATCAGTTGGTCTCCTAACTTGTAGTTCTTAAAGAACTGTAATATATGCAGTCTCCATCACTTTCCTAACCCGTAATTTTTTTTTTTAAGTGGAGAAATAATGTCATACACACGGCAAACTGTTAAAAAAATCATGTTTTGTTACCTTCTGCTTAGCAGTTTCCCGTTTGCTACTTTACTTTGGATGGTATATAAAGCCAATAAGCAGGTGGAAATTGGGTCATAGGAATCTTTCTGGTGCCAAAAAACAACTTAATGGAAATTGTTGAGCATAGCTGTATTTTCTAAGGAGCTTTTCTGTTCTCATCTGATTTTGGCATAATATTCTGTATTCTGTATGTTTGAAACAATTGTAAGTTAATGCTAAATCCATTTGGCTCTCATCAGCTCCTGTCAACAGCAAACACATTTCGTATGGATATATGTCCACTGGAAATAGGACATATTTTATTTGAAATGTTACAGCTTTACTTTTATATTTTTATGATCTTGAAATTTCAATATTCTTAATCTAGACAAGAGCTGAAGCTGTAAAACTCCAGTCTACTGAAGGCTGTTTGTTAGGTTAATGCTTACTTTAAATGTTATTAAATAAAAACAGGTTTGTGAGTAGGACTGACAGTTGAATGGGTAGATTATATATATGGTCTATTTATTTATCTATTTTTCTTTTATTTTTCTTACTATCTGTCTTTGTGCAAAAAAATTACCATTTGGCAATCACTTATGGTTCCACAGAGATCAACAGAGACATTGTCATTATGTTAGTCACTATGAAAACTATCTTGAAAGCTGTCATTAGCTATAGCTAATTCACAATAAAAGATTAGTATTTCCCAAATGAGACCCCTGACACCTGTCTTTCTGCACTGGTCAGAGCTGATCGGTGTGGTTGTTCTTGTCTCTCTCTGACTCAGACTCTACCTAAACATCACGTGTTTAGGAGTGGGGGGGGGACACCAGGAGCAGGGGAAGATCAATCCAGAATTCATCTGTGTTGCTGACCTTATGTCTTGGAGACACCATTCTGTCCCTCCCGGGAAGAGTATGCTTAATAAAGCCTGGGATTATTTTTATTTATTTACTTATTTGCCTTTGACTCATAGATGTTCAGCTTGAGTTCTTTCGAAAAATGTTTAGGTGCACAGGGAACTTTGTCCTGGTGATAACTTTAGGCTCCTACTGTCAGGTGATTAAAAGGATCAGCAGAGTTTTGAACTTCAGCATCCAACTACACGAGATCTTTTTGCCCATACAGGCCTTATTCTTTGCACAAGCTGCAAGACTGTACTTAAATCAAATTACAGTATTTTCATGTATGTAACTGATATTTCAGAAAATGTATTTCCTGCTATTTTTGCAGAATAACAATTTAAAGTCATCAGATAATGATTAACTCCAGGGAATCTAATGCATGTTCATCTGCAATGTGAGTTGTAGTTACAGGTAGATGGTGTGCAGCAGCACTTGTAGGTCAAATGGTGTACACTGGCTGGGTGGAACAGGAACTGATACCCTGCTGTGGACATCTTAATCTTTTTCAGATCTTTCTTTTCAGAGACAGTACATATTTGGGACAAACTAGTGTATCTTGAACTGTATCACCTCTTCAGATTCCTTCCCAAGAAGAGAGACAATAATAACGTAACTCAGGTCTTACTTGGGCTTATAAGTAGTTTTCCATGCCTAAACTTCTTATCGACTAATGAGTGATGCCAGCATATTATCAGCTCTTAAGAATTACAAGAAAGTAAGGTAATAAAGGTGCTAAAATCTGCAAAGCAATATCTGTATTCATACAATTATCAATATTGACTAAGCATTCTAATTGAAGGTTTGCTTAATGCTCTCCTAGAAATTAGAATGGGATTAGTGGGTTTGCATGGAAGAGAAATTCATATAAAGCTTTGTCCACTGAAAGCAGACACTTGTCCTTTATATAATGTACACTTTTGAGGTACTTTATATAATTGAAAAAACTGAAAAATAATAAGCTTTTAAATTTTGTCTAACTCCATATTGTTGCTCTATTATCTTTTGGATAAATTTGATAACTGGCTGATGGTTTGCAAATATCAAAAACCAGAAATATTTCTGAAGAAATAAGGTGTAACTAAAGAGGGGAAAAATACTAAATAAATTCAGATAAGGAGAGTAGGTAATCTGGCATCGACAGGATGGCAGAGTCCTAATGTATATTAAAATGGATGGACTAATTTAAATGAAATAACTGATTCTGGGCCTCTTGGAATAGGAAAGCATGTATTGGTTAAAAAACCAGCATAGACATGCTTCAGAACCAAAAGCAATGCCGTAATTGCTGCCTTCACTTTAAAACAAAACAAAATAAAACCAAACTCTGAAATGATTATGTCAGCAATGCTTGATCTGCAATACAGAAGAATGAGACAGTAGCATGTTTATGAAACACATCAACACACATGCTTTGTCATTACTTTTTTTCTGTTTAATTCTTTTCCTAATGGACTTTTTTCCAAACAGAAAAGCTTCTTGTTTATTCTTTTACTTGGCTTTCACTGCTTGTGTCTTATTCTTTTACACCTCCGTTAGCTGAATTTCCCTAATTATTCCAGAGCTTGACAGTAATGCTATTAATCCTTAAAAAATAAACAAATAATCTGTTCAGTTCTGTTCTGACAGAAGTCAATGTAATCTCTCCTGAGTCAAGATGCAAAATCAGTGGGTCATGAGTGGCTGGAAGAAATAATTGAACAGTCTAGATTGCTGCCAGGTTATTTTAGAATAAATGTGAGGTTCTGAAACCCCTGCGTAGCTGCAAGTGTGGCACAAGCCTGCCCGCAGCAGTCCAGGGAGGATGGCTGAGTTAAGCCTTGTCCAGGCGCAGAAAGAGTAGAAAAGGTGGTGATCTGCCCAGTAGTGGGCTCACAACTGCAGATCGCAGCACTGGCTGCCTGAAAGCAGACAGGTTTGTGAGGAGGAGTTATGGATGCATGGGCAGTGAGACTAAGGAAAGCTAAATATTACCCACATTTGTATTATTACCATTACAGTTACTTTTGCTAGGCTGCTCTATAAAAGACATTTCTCAG
Organism: Himantopus leucocephalus; assembly: GCA_003993805.1. Taxonomy (NCBI): domain Eukaryota; kingdom Metazoa; phylum Chordata; class Aves; order Charadriiformes; family Recurvirostridae; genus Himantopus; species Himantopus leucocephalus. Next base: position 2,934,685 of record RSEF01000014.1, read on the forward strand.
ATGCGAAAACTGTTAACATGTAGGCCTGGTTCAACTTACATCTACCTAGTATTCTTATTTCTGATAATGAAATAGTATTTTGAAAGAATTGTAATTCTTGTGTCTCACCATTAAGTTTAGATAAGTGATAATTTACAGTTATGTCAACAGATTAGCAAGATACTGATCTAAGAAATTTAATGCCTGCAAATAAACCTTAGGTTATATAACTTTTTTAAACCAAGTCATTTGTTGCTGTAATTTGTGTAAATTGTTTTGGAACAGAGGTGAATTTGTTTCTTCTTCATAAACATTTACCCAGAACAAATGTGTGTTATACAGCATTTTTTTTAGTTACTACGCTACTTAACATAATTATATCTTGATAGGATTCCATTGCTAAGAAGGATCAACACTTTAATCTTACCCTCTTTTTGTAATGCATTGTCTAAAATTTAATAAGGACACACTACTACTGCTAAAAGGTGACATGCAAAGCATATGGCAGCATACAATATATAATCTTATGAAGTAAATCTGTTATGTCCAATTCATTTATCTCATTTTTTTAACCATAATTTGTATGGTAACATATATTAAACACTTCTCTTTCAGTTAAGAAAACAGCTCTATCACAAATACAATTTGCTATGTTCACAAAAAAAAAGGTGATAGAAATTCTGCAAGTTACATCCTTATGTTATGATGTTTTTAACATAAATATGTAAAAGATGAGTCTGTAGTAGGTAGACTCCCAGCATTCATTTTCGTCATTAGTATAACTGGAGTGAAAACTACGATTTTTTTCATTTTGGGCGTTATTTAGGGTTTTTTTTTAATTATAATGCCTTTTGTGCTAATCATTTGTCATTAGATGGTCACAACATTCCATGTATCATTACTGGGCCAATTACTTTTTTTTTAACGTCAGCACAATATGCTAGCATTATTTACTTCTGTAATAGTTAAAATCGGTGTTTACATCCACTTAGATTGTGAACATTTTAGACAGAATACCATCTCTTTGTGAAATGAAACTTTATGCAATTAATTTCTGTTTGATCCTACATAGTAACGGTTTGCAGTTGTTGGTTATGATTAACTTCTGATAATTTTCATAATTAATTGAAAATACCTACCTTATAGGATTTTTGGTTGGTTTCAGGCATTTCACAGTATGGAATTACAGGCATTCTGTTACACTGTCTGACAAAATACCAAAAGATTTCATGCATATCCATTAAATTCCTGGTGTTATTTTTACCATCATATTGTGAGACTCGATATTATAGAGTTTGTGGTTGGAATAGTGAAGCTTTAATGTCCTTCAAAAATTCTTACTAATTAAAATATTAAGAAACAGATAGAAATATTCCAAATGAAAGGTTTGGGGTTTTTATTGCAAACTTCAGTTCAGCCTTGAGATTAATTATCGTTTTGTTGGATTACTGAATAGTCTGAACAAAGGTGATATCTAAGGTTGCACGAAGATCTTAAATTTCCGAATATTCTCATACCTGACTGACTATCTGTCCTTTAAGACAGATTTTTTGAAAGTTAGTACACAGCAACTACTGTTGCTGCACGCTTTTGCTGTACAAAAATGGTAATTCAGTGAAAGATCTCAGATGTTGACTTTGCCATCCTGAAGTGAAGGGCTTTTTTTCTAAATGAGCACGGAGTTCCAAAAGATATCTGAACTTCATATTTCACTCAGCTTTGTTTTTCCTCATTTTTCTCCCTTGAGATTCAAGCCTCCAATTCAAATATATTCTCAAATAGATATTTGTAAAGCAAAAAACTAAAATGCATCCTGTACTATTCTGAGCACTAGTAGCAGGACTAGGCTATTTTACTATAATTAAATGGGTATGTGCTTTACATAGTTCTTTTTTTCTTTTAAGAAAGGGGTATGATGTTGGGATTTAATAGGGCATCTCTTATCCTACACTGAAATAAGTACATTCCTTTATGTAGTTGGAATAAAAATCGGTTTTATATCTGTAAGTAAAAAAGTGAAATGCTGTAGAGGAAGTATTTCTGGAGGAGTATTTTACAAATCAAGATTTTGCAAGCAGTTGTCTTTTTTTTTTTTCCCCCATACAGTTTAAAGAATGGTTTGCTTTTAAAAGTTTGGACAGATGAGTCATTTTGTTTGAGGACATGCAGATCTTCTCAGTTAGTATGAATCTGATGACAGTCCTTGAAATGCCTTTCAAAAGAAAAGACAAAGATTTTATAATGTCTGCATCAGAATTTGTGGTAATGCAAATTCATTGTATATGTTAATACTTCCTTCATTAGCTTTGATGTCTAATTTTACAAAACGATTAATTTTCTATGAGCTAAGTGACAAGGATTTTGCCATACTTCGAATTTTTTCAAAGTAATAAGCCCAAGAGAAGATAGAATGCTCTGGAATGAGTTACACCAAACTTCATCAGATTTGGTGACACAGAGGGTTTCTCTTGTTTGTCAGGATCTGTCAGAGAGTTAGGAGTGAGTTAAATCTGTACCTGGAATTTTAGCATGTGAGTCACAGTGAGTGCCTCTAATAACAAATGTTTTGTTATTTTTGACTTGGTGTCCCAGGTGGAAAAAATTGGCCACTTAGATCTCACTGAAGAACAGTTCTATAGTTCTCTCTTGACCTTATTTTTTATTAATGTTTTATTGTTTCCTGTGTGGAGAAAAAAACCCAACACATTCACACAGCTTCTTTTATGGTCATGATTCACCACTATGGAAATCGAGCAAAGCTTGGAAGAATACTGCATGATGGCTTGCCAGTGCTTTGAAGTGCATGGCAGTCAAAGCTATTTGGCCATGGTTTAACTTGAACATTGTGCTAATGTGTGATTTCCAAAGTTTCTGCTTGTGGTTCTCCACCCAGAAAATAAGAAGACAATAACAATGCAACCTCATACTTTTGTCCTAAGAACACATTAGAAATACATAGTAATGAAGAGGAGTTGAAAATATTAAAAAATGCAAATGATTATCCTGAAAAGTTGCAGTCAAATGATTCTTATGAGTAAAGAAGTCAAGGACAGTATTGATTACCTATAATGTTAAGAAAACTGATCTGAATGTTGTCCTCATCTTATTTTTGGTATAGCTACAAACAGTTTGAAATTCCAGTTTAGTAGCTTGGCTGTGATTTTACAATATATTGAAGAATGTGCATTTTCATTAGGAACAAGTAGTTATCTCGGGCAGGAAATCTTCCTCTGGTATTTAGCTAAGAACACAGGAAGACTAGCAGGATAAACAAATAGCAGCTCAAATTTTGTTAGTTATTTAATGAAGAGCACTCTGGTAGCGAAGAGCCATTTGTAGATACGACTACATGGAGTGTTTTCTAAATTCATCGTAACTATGTTAGCTTTTATTGAGAGTCAAAATTGGACAACTGACCTGCAATTTTCAACTAATGCTATGGTGAGAAGAAACACAGGTGTGTCATAGGCTCGATGATGTCCCATCAGCTGAAAATGTACTGGATTGCCTTGTTTCAGTTCTAGCTCTCTAAGCCCATATACCTTTAAGCTTTGTTTGGTCAAAGTTGGAAGCGGGTTTCTGTCTGGTTCAATTTCCAGTCAGGATTATTTGTCTTCTGTTCCTTGGTAAATGTGAGACCTTACTGGCTACTTGCACATGCTCCCCCCGCCCCAAAGATGAGTACTGACAGCTGTGTCCCTAGGTTCTCTGAAAGATTACGCACATCTTATCCTTTAGCTGCCATTTTACTTGCTCAGGGTTTACAGTTCACCTCTTGAAAACATACGATTGTTGAAGTGGACAAGCACAGATGTAAAAATTCCATAAAATCAATGATTCTTCATATTAGCTGACACAAAATATCATACCGATGAGAAAACACTAAATATACTGTGTATACTTCCCTTTCTCAGTTTTGGATGTTGTTTTGGGCATAGTCTGTGCGCTCTATGTCATCCATTTCTGTACATAACTTTTCTAAATCATGTTGCATGCATGTCTGTGTCAGAATTCTGAAGCCAATTTCCTTCTCACTTGGCTGGCCTACAGCTAGCAAAGCATGCCTCACTCTTCCTTCTCCATGCACAAGTTTTCTGTCTCTCTGTGATTCATGGCATTTCCCAAATGCTTTAGCTTTTGAGGTCCAGTCGTAATATTTGATCTTCCTTTCATTTTTTGGGTAATTCCATAGCTCCTAACCCTGGTTTGCATGAAGACTTCGGGTGAATTGATCGCTGTCTGGCTCAGGCGCCCCATTGTCCTTTTATTTTCTCTCTTGACTGGGAGCTGCTAGGGTGGGACTTTTTCCACAGTCCCATGTCTGAGACACACATGACTCAGCCCTGACAGCATATGGTTGACTTCACATCCTCTGAGGTATTTAATGATACAGCAATTTCATAACCGCAACCAGGATTCATACTTTGTACAGGGATAGATTTCCCACATTGTGACATAAGCTGTTTCAAATGTAGTTTTTTTAACAGTTTTGAGTATTTTACCTACAAGCTGTACTGGTGGTATTCTGTGTTTCACACCATACTTATTCACCTGACTGCTGCTTATGTGCAGAGTATATAAACAGGTGTTAGAGTGGAATAAAATATGAAAAGTGAGAACTGACACATAACTCTTCAGTAGAACAGTTAGTTACAAAGCCAGCAGCTGCTTTATATAAATCTTAAAAAGATACAGCCAGTACTTTTCTGAACAGGAGAATCTTACATTTATTATGAATCAGAGACATGAGAAAAACTGATACAACAAAAGCTTATTCCATATCTTTCCGGGTTTGATTTAAACAGTTCAGTGTTTGCTCATAAGATAACTGATAAGAAGGTTGTGTATGTGGCTTAAAATTTTCCATTACAAACCTAGAATGTATATCTCAAATTAATATAGATGTTATTTATCGGACTGCAAACATTTAAAATAATCAGCATTTTCATAGCTTAGTTTTATGACAATAAACATAGGTCTCAGAAGGCAAGGCGCTCATGGAAATTGTGTCTGACCAGCTTGGTTGGCTTCTGTGATGAAACGACTAGCTTTGCAGAAGGTAAGGTAAGGGATTATTCCCCTCGTTACCAGGACTTGTGAAGCTGCATCTAAGTACAGCATCTGGCAGTACTTGGCCCCCCAGAGATACTGACAAACTGGAGAGAGACCAGCAGAGGACCACCTAGGTGATGTGGTGACTGGAACAAGGCATGCAAGGAGACACTGAGGGTGTTTTTCTCCCCAGAGAAGGCTGGTGTGGGTGGAATCTAAACTTAACCAGACATGTTCCAGAGAAACCTGCTCTAACTTCAACATTAGTCATGGTTTGAGCAGGAGATTGGATTAGATGTTTCCAGCAGTCACTTTCGAACTTATTTTCTATAATTCTAAAGTATTCTTTTGGTAGTTTTGGGGGGGGCATTGTTTTTTGGTTGTTTGTTGTTAGTTTTTTTTTTTTTTTCCTAAATGATCACATAGAGCACATCATAAAGGTCTCGAGCAGCATCAAGTCTTGTATATCACAGCTTATTTCTTGATGCACTAAGAATAGTCCATTTCTATGTGCTCTATTTACTGATTTTCATCACTCAAAATAACAACCAAGCCTTATTTGATATTACTTCATAGATAAAAAGATGATACCTTCTAACCACATAGAAGGCTAGAGGCTTGGAAGCATAATTTTGGCTTTTGTCACCCCTGAAATGACAAGTTTGTTTCCCCCCCCACCCCCTCCCCCCCCGCTATGAGAATAATAGCATCATCCATTATTTTTGACTTGCACACAGTAAAATTTCTGCAAAGGCATTGGAGCACCATCGCTTCTGCTTGGTTTTGTGATAGCCTTAGTGTGCAGTTTGCACATCTGGCTGAGCCAACCTAAGAGCTACTCCTGATGGGAGCAGTCATCTTGATCCTGGCTTCAGATTCCTGCCTCTCTGTTACACCAGTTCAGGGAACTAATCTGGCAGAAGATTATTTCCTTTTCTGTAAGGATAATCTTTTGTTTGTGTCCCTCCCTGAACTTACTGAAAAAGTTGAGAAGGGTCCTTCTGACAAGGGTCTTGTCAGGAGATGCTGGTTCAAGGCGAGGAAATGAGAATGTGTGGCCAGAGTCAAGGGAAACCCTTTATGTCAGCACCCAAGTCATTGTATTGACTTAGCTCCATCATCCACGCTTTCATTGTTGTGTCGACCATTTTCAAATTAACTTGCTTTACTTATATTTTTCCGGACAGGTGTACACATGAACTTATCAGCTAAAACTCACAGTGTTAAAAACTTTTCAGATATCAAATGACTGACTGAGTTTTGAAAAGTGAAGAATGCTAATTAATGTAGAGTAGAGCACTTAGAACAAAAAAATTACTAAGAGGCAATTTTAAGTGTTCCAATTTTACATCAGTGTACGTTTTATTATATCTGTTTGTAATCTCGTAACATTAAATACATTTATTGCATATTAAGAATATAACTGAGAATGAAAGAAATGTTAAGCTTCAGATTGTACAGGATTAATGTTTTGGTACTTGGTCCAAGCGTTTAAATTTTCTAAATAAGTACTCCTAGAAGGTATGTTGCTGTACCCAATATCAAATGTGATAGCCTGGGACTTAGTTTGGCTAATTCTGAATACTATAGCAATCCTTAAAAAAAACCCAAAAACAACAAAAACCCAGAAAAATGCAACAACCAAAACTTAGAAAATAAACTTTGACCCATTCTTTATTTGTAGAATGATTTACATTAATAATATATTAACTATTAAAAAGGAGAGACCATAGAACAGAAATCTTTTCTATTTCCAGTGTAAACATGGTAAAATTTCTTTTTTTATTATTTTAATTTTTATTTTTTTTAAACTAAGCTAGGGGCCAGTGTACTGTATCATCCTCATTAAAAAACAAAGGTCTGGCAACTTTTTTCTTTGAAATACTGGAATGACCCAAAGGCTTGGAATTGAGATTTGATGTTGGCAGAAAAGTGGCCTGTCTGTTGACCATGTGCTTTTTGTTATTTCTGTGAAAAATCTACATATTTAACCAAGTTTTAACCCTTTTGGGCATAACTCCTAGTATGATCTCTGCTTGCTAGATTTTAGTATCAAAATCTTTGATAATTCTATTGCCTAATTATTCCAATACCCTCTCTCTGCATAGAGTATGTGCATATCAGCTCCACAGAGCTGTTGGGTATGCACTGTCCCCTTAGAAATCTTAATGTGACTAGACTGCAGGTACCTTTCACAGAATCACAGAACGGTGGGGGTTTGAAGGGGCCTTCGGAGATCATCTAGTCCAACCTGCCTGCCAGAGCAGGATCACCTACAGCAGGTTGGACAGCAACACATCCAGGCAGCGTTTGAATATCTCCAGAGAAGGAGACTCCACAACCTCTCTGGGCAGCCTGTTCCAGTGCTCTGGCACCCTCAAAGTGAAGTTTTTCCCTCATGCTGAGATGGAATTTCCTGTGTTCCAGTTTGTGCCCATTGCCCTTTGTCCTGTCTCTGGGCACGACTGAAAAGGGTCTGGCCCAATCCTCTTGACACCCACCCTTTAGTTATTTATAAGCATTGATGAGATCCCCTCCCCCTTTCAATGTAGACCTAATAGCATAATGAATGCAGTCATCTTTAACTGTTGTTGAAGGTGATTCAACTGAACCTAACTGGCTCAGGAAGTCCATTTCACTTACTGGGACTTGAAGATGGTAAAAAATTTGTAAAAGATGTTACATCTTAAAACTATGACAGCTGTTTCTGAAGTGTTTGGCCACAGCTGGAGAGCCCCAGTAGATTAACTTCTTGGCAAGACGGTTAAAGAGTTTACTACATCTATCTGTCTGCTCTGCAACTCAGCTGGCAGTGTCTGTCCCATAACAGGGCTGCAGAACCAAAGGAATGTTGGCTTTGTGGTCATTGCAGTTCACAGCTCTGTATGTTAAAATTTAACAAATAGCAGCTTCATTTCACATACTCAGCAATGAACTGTAGTAGTTTTTCCCCCAGTTTTTGTCCTGAGGAATTAGCATAAAAAGTTACGGACCTAAGCTGTAGATGTGGCTAGCATGAAGAAAATACAGTGTGTAAACGGTTGGCCTTATTTGATGTTACCAAAAGTTAATGGTTATAAAAGATTTGCAGTTGCTCAGCCTTTTCACCTGCTATTAAGAGAGTTATGAGACATGACAGTTATATCTGATTATAATGGTTTAAGGAACATAATCTGTCCAAGGGATTCTGCAAAAGCACTGAATTACAGAAGTTCTGAACTTTCTTTGTATCTGTAAATTAGAGATTTTTCTTTACAGTATCAGCTTTACATGTGAACACCTTACATGAGTTACAATAAGGTAGCTGTATAAATGAATTCTTTTCAAGGCTTTAGCATTAATTCTGCTCTCTGTAATTCCTGACACTCTCTATAGTAGTATGTTATTTAATAAGTACTAAGTGTAATGATTTTGTAATTTAAGATTTTTGTAAGCATTCAGATGTTTGAAAAAAATAATAAAGGAAGTCATTCACTGGGAACATCAGTTCAATGTTGAGCTTCCTAAGACCTTCATCATCTTCGATAATTAACATTTTTGGTGACTAATTATTTATGATTACTCTGTTTAAATATTGGGTTCCTCTCTGCACTATGACTAAGCAGTCTGGGTGCTTACATATAATCTAACAGCAGAAAGAATTCATCATTCAGACAAAACTGTGCAGTGGATTAAATCTCGAGCAGCAAATTCCAGTTGTCTCATAAGCATGCAGAAACGCACATGTAAAGTTACATGTGTAACTTGAAAAGGGGAATCAACAAGTAAAAGTCACCTCTCTCCCCTTGTGATATATCCGGTGTCTGTTAGATAACAGATGAAATTAGTACAAATGACTGTACAAAATACTGAGTAGACAATCTTAGTTTTACTTATGGTTTGTACAGAAATGAATATGTATGTCAAGTACCATAAAGGAGAGAATAAGGCCCCCCCAAATCACTACCTTTTAACTCCAGATACTTTTTCTTTTATGCTTTCATTTTAATTTATATCAATATAATACTTAGAATTAAATAATCTACACTTAAACAATGGTTTTATATTGGTTATATTTATCTCCTGAGCATATTGAATCTTTGCAAAGCTTATGCTGTAGAAAAATACCCTCTGTAAGTCAACCGTTATTTTTCTTACTGTTGATTTTTAATGAGTATTTTATATATATAATGCTGTCATAATGAGTATGACAAACTGGTAGAGATACCTCTGGGATTCTAGCATGTTCCTCAGTATTTTGCTTGTCTGCTAAAAACTCTCCCCAGTTGTGCTAACAAGTTTTTCAATTCCCATCAGTCTCTGCAAAATACTATTTTTCTAGTAACTCGAAGTGTTTTGGATAGCTGACTTTCTGGTAACTTAATCCAGTGCCATAATTAAACTCCAGTGAGCTTGCTGCATCCTTTGCATCTTGCCGTTTCCAATGCCTATTGCATCCACCTTTTTTTTTAAACCCAATAGAAGTGTCATTAGTTATGGGATGGTGGATCTGAGTATGGGTTTAAATTCTGCTCAAGAATTCCTTTTTCGTCAAACATTGCAGCCATGTATTTTAGACATGTTGGATATAGAATACTGGCATGCATTTCTGCACTGTTCAAATATATATACGTTGTTTTACTTAAGTTTCTACCATCAGGTCTTTGAAAGAGCCCTGGATTCCAGTACATAAAAGATACAACATTTAGGGGTGATAGTGGAAATAGTTAAAAGCAAAAGCATTACTTCACCACCTGTCACTGCAGCAAGTATCTTACCAAATTGGTATGAACACAACAGCCAGTGATAGCAGCAGCCACTGAACTTTTTGAAGTAATTAATTTACTTGTAGAAATATAGCTGTAGGGAAAAGAATACAAGTACATTTACTTCTACTTGCTTTACTCCTTAAACTTGTATATTTAGCGTGTCATGGATGATGTCATGAGGTTTTTGCAAAAATTTAATTGAATTTCTACGTAGTCTAAAATTAATGTATGTGAAGTGCTTGATTACACTTTTGCGTTTTTGTTGTATCTTCTTTCTCTCTATCTTGAGAGAGTTCTGTGAGTTTACTTCTTTTGAATTCCCATAGTAGCTGTAGCCAAACTTTAGACAAAAGTTTTTCCTTGCCTTAAGCCTGGATCTAAATACCACCTTTTTCTGTTACGTTCTGTTTACCTCAGTAAAAATACAACTTTGTGTTGGTACATTTCTGGCTTGGAATAGAGTCAGGCTTTGATATTCTGCTCTAACCAAAGTTAGAGCAAACAACTTTGCTGTTGATTTCAGTGAATATGATTCCAGGATGGCTCTTCTGAAAACCAGTAAGTTGATTATGCTTGTCCAAAGCTAGTTGCTTTTTATTTTTTTCTTGGTATGCACTAATTACTGTCTAGCTTTCTGTGTCTTACCTGAATGAGATCAACTGTTTCACTTTCCTCGTACAATACTTTATTTGAAAAGAAGCCTACTTAGCTTCTGTTGGATTCAACTTGTATCCAGTTTGTCATTTGATATGAAATCCACATGGTCCAGAATCCTGGAGATTTGTCTTCTCTGTCAATAGGGAGGTGGAAAAAAATTTCATTACACTTTTCATTTTAAACATTAAATTGTGGAGGTCTTGCTGCATTTGTTTTCAGCTTCTAATACATGTCTTAAAATGCAAACATTAATTTTTAAGGTTGTTCTTACCAATAAGCTGTGGAATAACCTGAACATTATTTTACAGATGCATAATCTGACTTGTAGTTTCAGGTTTAACAGTTTCATCCACAATCTGCAGGATGTTATCTTTGATTTTTCTAGAGCAGTATTTACCTGTTGACAATTAGTAAGTGATCATGCAGTTTGGATTGTGAAGGTCTTTTGTATACTATTCTTTTTGCACAGATTGAGCATTTATTGATTTCTGCCCCCTCTTTTTTTTTTTTTTTAAATTTATGAAATATTCAGTCTTCCTTTGCTTTTTATTTCCTTCTCTATTTCCCGTTGCCTTGGATTTAACTTTAGGCTGCTGGGCATGTTCACTTTCTTCTATAATTTCTCCATGAGTCCACTATTAAGCATGAGTGACAATATGAAATAGTTTGGGAGAAACATTACTGTTAACCGTCTGAATTTTGTGGCAGTGGTATTGCAATCAGAAGCTAACATCTTGAGAGAAGATGCTATCTTTACAGCAAAGAGAACATCTGTGGACTGATTTGTAACATATATTTGAAGTATTTACTTGTGAATCCTCCAAAGAATACGGATTCCATTACTGAACCATGTTCATATGCAGCAAATAAAACCCATTATAGTTAACATGCTATACCAAAGCTTACTTTAGGCTGGTGCACCCTCTTTAATTACCGGAAATAGGACTCAGAAGGAACATTAACCCCAGAAAGAGGCAGATGGAAACTGCGGCAGAGAGATTACTTCCCTGCAATGTGATAGCATTGGAAACACTATCTTCCCTTTTTCCTTGTAGATGAGGAAAAGTTGAAAATGTTACCGAGCTACCGATTAGCTTAGGTTCTTACATCCTGCTCTTCTGGAAGCCCTTCCAGGGGAGCCGTTGAGCTGGTCTGTGTTCTGCCATCCTGCTGCACCCTGTGATTCTCAGATAGCTGTATTTCACTACCTTTATTTTTTAAAGTATTAACTGTCTTGTTTGTATTTGTTCTCTGTATTTGAAACCTATTAAATCAGTAGGTCTTATATTTTATAATCCTCATAGTATTCTTCAAAATCACAGAAATTATTACCGGCTCTCATGCTTCAGATTCTCTTCATGCCTACCTGTGCCATGAAGTATGGTAGAGATAGCAACATCTCGCTTTCTTCTCAACTATGAAATTTCAAGGGTTTGTTATGTGGGATAGGATTCTCATTATTGTTTCACATTTTTTTCCATTTTAGCATACATATAAAAGTGAGATTCTGCAAAATGGATACTGTATGTTAAGCAATTTTTAATTCCCATGAAAGATTGTAGTTCAGAACACTTAGACGTAAGAAAGATGGATATTCATCAGAGTCAATGATTCTGGAAATTACAGAAGACTAAAGAAAGGTATCAGCTCCAATTTGCCACTTTTCTTTTTAACTGTCTTGCATAAATATTTTGGTTAAACCATCTCTTCAGTAACAGTATATTTCCTGAAAATAGCAAGATGATTTATCAGTTAAAAATATAAAATTCCTAATATGTCACACATTACTTAAAAGAAATTTACAGTTTGTCACTTATATCAGTTGATTTGTATGGTCAACATATTAGAAAAATATAACTAAAGAGAAGAAAATGAAAGTATGTAGGGGTTTCTGTGCTTCTGATTTTCAATTTTTTTTAAACATTCCATTTAGTGAATAATTATTCCATTGTCCCCTACTCTACAACATAAATATTCAAATGGCTTGATATATATTCCAATAAGTAGTAAAGCAGTTTTTTGTATGTAGTTTCTGGTAGTGGGGAAGAGAGTTGTATTTTATATATGCAGAAAATATAAAGCAGAATTTCTCACTTTAGCGGAAAAAGAAATACATAAACAATCTCATACATTGCTGCCATAAAGCATTGACTTATAAATGAAAAAAAATAGTGTAAATGTTGGATTCCATTACTTATGTTTTCCCTTGCAGAATGGGATGTTTTCTTTTTTACATGAGTGGGAATGAAAGTGCATAAATTTAAAAGAAACAAACAAAAAATTGTAGTTATTTCATAGAGCATGTTCTGATCTTGCAGACCACAGTCTGAGAAGCTCTGATGGAAATTAGATTTTAACCAGCTGGCTGAATTTCATTGAGAACTTAGAGAATGAGAGAAAAAGCAGTTACAACAGCATTTATCGTGATAACCAGAGAGGTTGAATCACTTACCACATTCCCATAGTGCAAATATTTGTGCAGCTAGGTTTTCTGGTCTTTTCTTTGCCTAGTCAGAATCTTTAACAGCTTTACTGTATGCCTTTCTAATGTGGATTTCTTCTGGGCTTTTCCTAGACAGGTATTGCAGAACATGAAAGAAGTGTGAAGATTTTTATTTCTCATGTTTAATTACCAGTGCTCCTCATTGTCTTTACCTGCTCTATTATAAATGCACACACTATTAGATAATACAAATAAAGCAACAGCCAATAACAGAGGTAAACAAAGAGTTTCAGAAAGCAGAAGTCCCAACAGAGAGGCATTATTTTGTACATGTGATTTGGGACTATGGAAAAAGAATTAAGTCTTGTTTAAAACTTCTGAAGCTTAGTCAGGATTTCGTGGCGTGTTTAATTTGGATGTTTTTATTTTAAATTATTCAAATTTTAAAACTGTTAAGAGACCTTGCAAAAGTATATAATTTAATCACTTATCAAATGTATAGAAGAATATATCCTCAATGTCAAAATGGATTAAAATTCGTACTGGATATATTTTAGTTGCATAGGGTTTTCAGAAAGTGAGAAACACCAAAAAGTTGGGTGAATAGGTGTGGTTTTGAATTTATTTTTAATATGAAAATAATTTCAAGATTAAAAATGAACCTTAGAACAGCTGTGGTACATCAAGGGCTCAAGTAGAGAAAGGAAAAATAAGCCAACAGCAACTGAGTATTTGTAAGAATTTTAAGTACTATATAAATAACACATGCCATCTTTAAAGCAATGCCACAAAGTACATCAGAGATATTAGGGACGGATTTGTAGAGTCACCTTGGGTGTTCTTTCCAGTCAAGCCCTTTGCCACAGTGTTGTAGTCTATAGCCATGTGAGTTGTTCTAAGTCACCTACATATATGTTGTTTTCTCTTGAAAAACAGCTATCCCGTACAAAAGGGGTGCTTGCTTTGGAAAAGACACATCTCTTCAGCAGTTCAGAACTGCTACTAGCGTTCTGTGACACCTTGTCTGGGTGTTTTCTGACTGTATCCACCATAAAGTAACAGAATGTGTACACAGTAGCCATTTAAATTCAATGTATTCTCAAGGGATGAAATACTATTATAAATTCTCATTAGTAGAGAAAAAGTGCTATGATAGAAGCACAGTGCCTTTCCTTGAGCTTCTCAAGAAATACTTCGCAGTTATTTTAGTACTGAGAAGCCAACAATCAGATTATACAGATTTGTTTTACCAAGAAGCTAGGCAGAAAAGGTAGTCAGAGTCACGAATTATCTGCTTATCAGATTCAGGTTTGCTATCCGACATTGCTGTTCCAAACTCCAGATTGCTAAACTCTATTTTAGCAATCCAAAATTCCATTTTAGCAATCTGGAATTTGTCCCCTTCACTTGTGAAGCCAGGTGAGAGGGTCCGCTGTGTTTGTGTATTTCCAGTTACCACAGAATTCTTTGCTTTAGAGAAGTCTTTAGAATTCCTTTAGAATTCCTTTACTTTTGAATCCGTTCTTTTAGAAAATTTACTATTTTTTTTAGGGGATCTTTCCTTTAATTTCTACTACTATAACTTTATCAAATGTAATCATATTTTCTTAATAACAATGAAATAGTATAATTTTTTTAGGGATTTTTTTTTAGGGAATCTTTAATTTCTGCTACTATAATTGTATCAAATACAATCATACTTTCTTAATAACAATGAAATAGTATAATGGAGTACAAAGACAGTGACAATAACAGAGTGAAAAATTGTAAGACTAAAAATGTATAAGATGCCTGCTAATTATTTACAGTCAGCTTGATATTATCAGATTCTCAATACAGAAATTGTAGCAGGAGACTCAGAGTTGATTTTTACAGAACACATGTAGTGCTTATCATCTTACATGTTCCTTATAACGCATCTCCCAGATATTATGAAAAACCAAGAGGGGAAAAAGAGAAAAGAAAAATACGGGGTTTTTGGTTTTTTGGGTTTTGTTCTTTTTTTTTTAATGAAAGGGTGGAGCTTTCCTTTTAAAAAGATGAAAAGTATAATAATATTAATAAAATAGCAGACGTGTTGAGGCAAACACATTGAAGTCATTCAGAAAAATAACTGCATGACATCATGTGAGAAAGATAGAACCAAAAAAGGACAAGTTTTGTAGGCCAAATAGCTTCTATTCATTCCCAAAGAATTTGTTCTACTCGCACAAGAATTGGGAGAGAGAAAGAAATAAAACCTTCATCCTTGGAAGCTCACAAAATATAAAAATGTTGTCCCAGATAGAAAAGGTCAAAAAAGTAAAAAAAAAAAATAAAATAAAAAAAAATAAAATCCATGACTGTAATCAAGAAATGCTTACTGAGAAATACTGACTTGCTACTCAAAAAGTCAGAGCTGAAGGTTACTTTACTCCCAGTAATCCAAAGAAGTCCTGGAGCCATTGTGAATCACTGTATGCTCTTGTTATCTTATATTTACAGCAAACTAATGTTTGCATATAAAAGGATGATTTTTTTGACACTTTTTTCTATCTTGATCTCTCGGGGCGGGAGGAAAAGTTTTATGCTTTTATGAATTCAGCAAGGTGATTTCCAGGCACTTGCTTGGCATTAGCAAATTTCAGAAACATGAGCTGCTACACAAGCTGGTATGTGCCCTGTAGCTTATCTTGTTCTTAGGCAGATAATTGTGTTGTCTAAACTAACCCACATGGTTCAGGAGGAAATGAAGCATTTGGGTTCAAAAGACTTCCAGCACTAAAGTACTATGTAATCTCAGTTTTTATGTCCCTTGACATATTCAAACTACTTTGAAATAAATGCTATGCTAAATACAATGGCGTAAATCTTGCTATGGTTGTTTGAGATTACCATCCCTAGTTTTCTGCTCCAGGCCTATTTATCTGCCCTGGGCTGTTACCACATAGCAGAACAGAAAAAGCACCTGCCTCAGCTGTTTCAGTTTGTTGTCTGACGTGGTAGCCTAAATCAGTAAAATGGGCTTTTATCTTCAAGGTTTGGTAATGGATACACGTGCCGTACTGCACAGGCTGAAGACTGTTTACCATTGCAGCATCTATAGTAGGCATACTCATGTCCTGCCCTTTCTGATGTTCAATATATAGGCAATTAACATTCAGCATGGCTGTTCCTCATCTCTGTAACTCTTCATGTCTGGTTGGACAAGCTTTTAACTCTTCTAGTTCTCTCTTTCTATTTTCTTCTCACCCATCAGAATCTGCATTGTAAGCTTGCTGCACAAAATCTAAAATGTTGGTTGTATAGATCACTTCTCAGTCCCCGTCTTCATAGGACAGTCATGCTCTGTGTGCAGAGCCTGATACCAGGAACTCTGACTTTCTTGTTAAGAAGTGCTTTTTTTCACAATTGCATCTCCTGACTCTTACTGTGTCTATAAAAAGAGAATGCAGTGCTCCTGTACAGCATGGAGTATTCTTGTGGGATATAGAGATGGATGATATTCTTCAAAGAATTCTGGTTACCTTTGAGTAACCTCCATTTACTTTATCACAACTGGATCTGCTGAGCTATAGGCATGTTTCCTATTTTGCTTGCTTTGGTAGGGAAGTGGTAATCTGCAACAACCACCACACCTTGATTGCACCATGAACCACAATCAGCACCCTTAAATTTGACTGTACTGAAAAAAATTCTACCTCGTATTAAAATCAACGTGATATTTTTGGGATGTGTTTTCCTTTTTTCTGAAATGCTACTACAATAGATAGATATCATAACACAGTATACATAGTTTTATTAATATTTATCCAATCACTTTTGTTTTGTCTGGATGATTTATTGACAGTTTTCCACCTTGTGCTTATCCTGTAACAATAGTGCTTGGAATTTTGTTTTAAAAATCCATCTATTTTTCTTTACCTGTCCTATTTTTTTTTTTTTGTGGCTTTCTCTATTTCAGGGGCATCTGTCTCTGGACAGATACCTGCTACCTGCCTCTTCCTTGTTTCTACATTGTCTTATGATGGCCAGTTGCCATTACTGCACCTTCCCTCCAGCTGTTAGCAATTTTCACATCATGTAGTTCTATCCACTTTCTTTATTAGAAATCTTATTTGTCCTTGAACATGTGCAATATGCATAGAAATGAGTATATTATCAAATTAACATATAAAAGTCCTTGAAATTGGTATTTCTGGGAATGTGGTTAAACTCATGCAGTATGTTAGTCATAGCATTCTGCTTTTATCAAACAGAATAAAGGAGCTACTCTTGTCAAGAAGAAAATAGAACAGCGAAAAAAATGTGTCAAAAGTTTACAAAAGCAGCAAGATAATATCAATAGGGAACTATCTGTGTTATATGAAAGATGAAGAGAAACTAGTCTAAATGGGTACAGTCGGACAAGATTAGGATAGTTGGGTACCTTTTAGTGCACATATATAAGTAATCACAGTTATTTTCTTGAATCAGTCCGGGGCTGCCTTCAGAAGGTGGTACATCTTAAAATAGCATTATTGTCACACACGACTGTAATTTCCAGGAGTAACACCTAAGCCTTCAGAGGTATATTGGTGCTTAAAAGCAGATTTTAGGCCTGTCAGTCTGACCTCGGTGCTGGGGAAGGTTATGGACCAGATCATCTTGAGTGCCATGATACGACATGTACAGGACAACCAGGCGATCAGGCCCAGTCAGCTTGGGTTTATGAAAGGTAGGTCCTGCTTGACTAACCTGATCTCCTTCTGTGATGAGGTGACCTGCTTGGTGGACAAGGGAAAGGCTGTGAATGTTGTCTGCCTAGACTTTAGTCGAGCCTTTGACACTGTTTCCCATAGCATTCTCCTGGAGAAACTGGCTGCTCATGGCTTGGATGGGTGTATTCTTCACTGGGCAAAAAACTGGCTGGATGGCCAGGCCCAAAGAGTTGTGGTGAATGGAGCTAAATCCAGTTGGTGGTCAGTCACAAGTGGTGTTCCCCAGGGCTCAGTATTTGGGCCTGTTCTCTTTAATATCTTTGTCAACGACCTGGACAAGGGGATTGAGTGCACCCTTAGTAGGTTTGCAGATGACACCAATTTTGGCAGAAGTGTTGATCTGCTTGAGGGTAGGATGGCTCTACAAAGGGATCCGGACAGGCTGGATTGATGGGCCAAGGCCAATGGTGTGAGGTTC